>JAHXMU010024578.1:0-25911 GCA_019455685.1 Philornis downsi
TAAAAAAATAAAGAAAAATTTTCCCAACATTTTTGTGTCTGTCTTTTTTTTAGGGCTGCCAGTTTTGGGACCGCCCCCGAAATCAAAATTATTTTTGAAAAATGAAGAGACACGAGCACCAAAATCAAATACATAGTTCCATTCCAACTCTCTTCAGATAGCCTGAGTATCAGAATCGAGCATGCGAAATTTCTTCTTCATTTGAAGAAATGACCTGATGATCCCTAAAAGCACACTATGCATTTCTCGTATGTAATGGTCAGATTTCTTGTTTGATGGAGCTTAAGTGCTCTGATTGAAATTCGGATTATCCATACTACTCTCACTAACAGAAGCCATATTTTCGGCAGTGCATACTTGCTGTGATC
The DNA here is from genome assembly GCA_019455685.1 of Philornis downsi. Taxonomy (NCBI): domain Eukaryota; kingdom Metazoa; phylum Arthropoda; class Insecta; order Diptera; family Muscidae; genus Philornis; species Philornis downsi. The sequence goes on from JAHXMU010024578.1 coordinate 369, forward strand.
CAGAGATCCGACCATGTCTGTAACGTTTCCAACCTCTTTAAAATTTTTAATAATCTTGCCAATTCCTAGCACTGTTGGTCGATTATAACAACCATAATCACCCCCTAATACACGAAAAGCGCCCACGTCTCAATCACCATTATTTTTAGTAAGTTTTAACTATTTTTACGAGTTCTTCGGTTGTGAAACAATCCAAACCTTTCATTAAATAAATAACACTTCAGATGACAGGCATTTAACAGCTGACAGCCTTGCTAGACCGGTGGTTTTAAAACCACTAAATGGATGACCTTGTATCTGCATTTGTTATAAGCCCATAACCCTATTCGTTTTCTCGTCCTAACAAATCTAGCATAAACTTTTAGCGACACCCCACGCTTTCATATACATTTGCATGCATACTAGTTGCCAGCTATGAATCGTTATGTACACAAATCAACTAACGTTCATTGAACTTTAGATGTGAGTATAACCATTCTACTGCTCGTGCATTGTGCTAACAGCTAAATATGCTTCTGGTAAACACATAAACGAATCCACTCTACAGACATACGTCCATACATACGTATGTACGAGTATTATATGTAAAGAAATTTGTATTTCTACATACATTCGCATACAAAATGTTTGTAGGAAGAACCTACATGTCGTCTCAAAACAATTATGTAAGTGTTGGCTCGAATTTGCTGTAGGAACTCGAGAATTTGCTGGAGAAAAAAACTTCCAAGAATTATTCCAGTTCAATAGGATTTAATGTAATGAAATCATGGCTCCAGGGATGCGACTAATGAGGCAAGAATATTGTGAAGAACTTCATTTGTCTTATAGTAGATAGAAAGAGGACAGAGAGTTAAGGGTTCTATAGATTATTTGGCTAAAGGCGGCTACATTTTTGGTGCTGTCTTTGCTACTAAAAAGAAAAGTAATATATCGCATCACATAAGTTAAGTATTGGGAACCTCTCCCCTTCAATTTTCATGTAATTTTACTTTTAAAATCCAAGGCCCTCTTCAATAAGGATTTTGCACTAGCGGCGAGAACAACTAATCTTAAGACGATTGCATTTCATAACGGCTGCACAAACATTTTTGCAATTTTTCTTTGTAGAGGCAATTTAAATTTCCGCTCGAGAAGAAAATACAAGGATAAAGCTGAAGATCAATATAAAGTTGTCGCAAGGAGCTGTAACAGTCTGACAGTCGTCGAAATAATATCAATATATATGTATTGATAGGAGCATTAATGGACCACTTTAACGCAAACTATGCGCTTCTAAGATAGTCAAATTTAACCCTGATCGTACAAGGGTTTTTGATGAATAAAAATAGACACCCACAAGGGAGTGCTGTATTAGTGCATAACGGGGGAAAAAATAACAATTCATTACTACTAACTGTTAACATAACCATCGTATTATCTGCAATATGCATCGGTAGATACTGCCCATGTCCGAAAGCCTTCAAATTTTGTCAAGGTGGCAACTGGAACAATCTCTGGAATTGTTATCGAAGTATAGGCAATGTAACATCTTTAAAAAAATTTTGCAAGGGAAAAATTTACCAGGGAAAACGTAACTGAAAAGTTTAACTGGGCGTGTGGAAGCAGAATGAATGGTTTCACCTTAGTATTTCCTAAAACTATATTTTAGGGCCTATGTTTATGATCTTAGAGATTTTTGTCTACATTCAATATTCCCAAATCCATTTGCAAAATGGATTCCTCCTACATTTTATTCTTGGCTTATCAGGTTGCTGAATTCTTAAAATGAGCCCCATACACAGTTTTATTTTTCGTTATTGTACACAAAAAGGCTGGCATAAATTTATTTTTAAACAAGCCATCCATCCTAACGGCTCCTGAATCACGGTGTGGAGTAATTTTTCGTTTGACAATATAAAACGCACAGATCGCGGAATATGAGAACATTTTCTCAGTTCCGTTTGGGATGTGATGTGAATTTGATCGCTGGAGGCACGAAATTTATTTAGAGCCGATTTTTTTTAGCCACTGCACAAACAGTTGTTACAAATTTCTTGGGACAAGAAGAATTTGTACTCCATAAAATTTCGCGGTAAAGCTTTACTAAATCCCGGCACTGAGAGTTCATTCGATCTTTAGCTGCTGTTTAAATTTGTTCCTTTCTATGGAGTTAAAACTGAAAGAGAGAGCTAAACTTATAATGAAATGAATGAATGAAGCTTGGTCTTTTAGGTCAAACAGCTACGTTCACAGTGGACAATTAGAATAGAATTATGAATAATTGATAGTAATTTTCCAGTGAGTTCCTAACCGATTTAAAGTGTTCTTTCAAAACAAGTGTCCCGTTGTATCGATATCACAGTTTCAATTCTTCAAGACACCCAATTGTCACTCAAAGCTGTGTAGCAAAGAAGACGTTCTGTCTGCCCCCTTTTGTTGCGTTTTATGTTAGTTTTGTTTAACTACGCTAATAAGCTATACATCTAGACACTTCCCTTGTTCGCGTTATAAAAAAAGAAAAACACACACGATGATGCCAACCTATAAGACATCCGCTTGAGACGAATAAAGTGCTCTTCGCGTGAAACACTTTTGCGCCCGGCTGGAGAAACCAATCCATCCTCACAGGTCGCTTTTGCATTTTGCATGTTTTGTGGCCTTGGCTAAGATTTATACATCGCGAACCGAATGCGGCATGTGGGAAACACAAACGACCGACAGAGAGCAACAGAAAAAGGGAGAATGGAAAAAGTTGTATACACGAGTGTGTCTAGTTGGTTGGTTGGTAGTCGCTTACCTACTATCAAAGTACATGAACCCCTCTCTCTACGTACAGGGTTACACACAAGTACCCCGTACACTGCACTAGCTGCACTACAATGGACGAGTACTGGGCCACTTAGAGTAGTACCTTAGTACGTACGGCCATTCCAATGGGATGGCAACCCACACCTAAGAGATTCGTTGCCACAATGAAAATTCAACAACAAAATTCACAATAAAGCAACATGCAAATAGCTGTGTATGTAGCGCAGAAAAGTGTGGAAAGCAAAAGCAATAAAAAAAAACGCATAAAACGCAACACCAAAGAAAGAAGTTGACACAAAGGAAACATGAGACATAATACCAATGATTTCAAAGGCCGCATATATTTTGAATAGGTGAAGCTTCGCAAGCCAAGCAAACCGGGTGGCAACAACACGGTTACAGAGAAATTGAAATAAACTATAGAGACTGAAATCGAGTTAAAAGCAAAATCGCCATTGCTAGAGCCCTGCCAGATCCCGACACGTTACTTTTGACTAAAGAAATTATCGTCAACGGCCAAACGAAATGACGAATGAAACTGTTTACGTGGTGTGTTACACGATTATTGTAAACATATATATATTTTTACAATTTTTTGAAAAGTTTTGTACGTTAAAAACCAGATACATCCTAACAGCACTTTATAAAAGAAGTTTCTATTTCCAGAAGTGCACATTTTTGCCAATAGGTGGCAAAGATAAAAGTTCTTAGAATTGGATTATATAATATGCTGCACTTCCCAAAAGAGACTACCTTAAAATGAGCAAAATTTGTATCGAAAGTTGGACGCCCTTATAGACGCATAAATTTCCAAAATAGGGCTCTATATTAGGAGGGATGGAGGACAAAAGCTTCCGATTACAGTAATTTAAAATTGATTCATTTTATGCAATGTGTCTCCTAAAGGAGCTTTGAACATTAAATTAATTTGAATTTTTTATTTTTATTTTTTTTAAACATATTGGGTGTCGATGTATTTAGTACTTTCCACAAAATAGAGCTTTTCTTTAGGAAAGACTAATATTTGTCAACAAATACAAAGTTGACTGAAAACGGTGCTCCGTTCAAATACAGATTACATCGTGCTAATTTGAAAAATTTGCTACAATTTTTCTATTCCACCAAAATATCGTCATAATAATACATATATAAATATGACCCTTACTAAAAGGGGAAGACAAATTACAGCCGATAGGGGGCAACAGGTTACTGCAATCATAAATGGGAAATTTCGATTAAAATCTTATACTATTCCTAGGATAGAGATTTTTGTTTAGAAAATATTGAAAAATTTTACAATTTTTCATGTTTCTTACTTTGAGAACATTCCCTATGCTGGGGAACGAGCAATGAGCACTGCCGCGTGGAAAGGACTTATTGACCATAAGAAACTTATTGTGAGGTTTCCTCTTTTAATTGTAGGCGGTTCTTGTACCGATAAATTTACGTGTATCAAAAAAATTTCCCCTCCTAAGCTATTTGTAAGATTCCCCGATTCCCTTTAGGTTATAGTCTATATGGAAATATCAGCTGTGCTGAAATTTATGGCGCTGAATGGAAACTTCCCCGCTTTGGAATGTTGTTTCTTGTATTTGCAATTTCTAGGTTTATGAGAGTTTTACATGCCTTTCAGTGAATAGTTCATAAGATGTTTCTCAAAAGAAATTTCTTGTAATGGGATATATATATATTAATATGTTATCCTTTCTTATGGATAAACATATCAGAAAATTTAGTCATGAAAATTGCATGTAATGGAAATTCGCCTTCCTATCACTGGCCATTTGAAGGAGAATATTTCTAAGTATTTCCTTATATTTCTACTTACAAGTACCTCTCTTATACTTCATTTTCCTTCCTATTTACCAGTTATTCCGCAATTTAAACGTTTGAAATCGCCACGACCCCGCATATTTGCTGTCTACGAGTATAAATTCTAGTGTTAAGAACTTTTCAGTTATTTCTTTAGTAGTTAACATTCTATTTGCTAATGCTTAACTTTCTGTGAGGGAATCACCTCTTTTCGAAATACTTGCGATTGCAGGTGCTAAGCTATCTATCCAATAACAAAAAAAAAAGGAAAAGAAAGTCGGTCTATATTTCGTCGAACGTCGCTTCAATCTATATCTGGTACTGGTTTTTTTTTGTCGTCGTTAGTTGCTTGTATAGAGACAATCTCATGTATTTCTTTAAATGGCAAATTTCCATAAATTTTTATTTTAGACGTTTTGCGGTTGTGGCTTCTGTGAACTCATTCTGGTTACTTATGTGCTTTAAGTTAAGTGCGTCACGAACTATACAATGTTGTAATCTCCTTAATTATAAACGTTCAACAACCAAAGAAGTTTTATATGGGTATCATGGGTGCATTACAGTGCCAGAAAGAATACAAACTAAGCCACATGGTAAAACTCAAAAGACAAGGCTTATGTTATACATATTTTATGTATTTTGTATATTTTATATATTTTACATATTTTGTATATTTTATACACTTTACATATTTTATATACAGGATTATCCATTTAGCGGTTTCAAGACCGCCGGTCTGGCAAGGCTGTCAGCTGTTAAATACCTGTCATTTTAAGTGTTATTTATTTAGTGAAATCGAAGAACATCAAAGAACACGTAAAGATAGTTAAAATTTACTACAAAAATGGTGACTCAAATGTGGCCACTTTTCGTGCATTACGGGATGATTATGGTCATCATAAACGACCTGCGGTGCAAGATTATAAAGAAAATTTGAAGAGACTGGAAGCGTTACAGATGTGGCCTGTGCCTGTGCATCATCGTAATGTACGCACTGCCGAATCCGGATAATTTGAATTACAATTCAAAGCGCTATGGCCGTATAATAACCGACCTTCTTTGGCCTGCAATTGAAGATTATGAACTGGACGGTTCGTGGTTTCATCTAGACGATGCCACGAGCCACACAGCACGACCGATTTTGGGTATATTGCACGAAAAGTTTCCAGAAATACTATTTCCACGTTTTGGCGACGTCAATTAGCCACCAAGATCATGCGGTTGAACGCCGTTAGACTTCTTTTTTGTGAGGCTATATCAAAGATCGTGTTTGTGCCGATAATCCCCACACGTTGAAGCATTTGAAAAGCAACATTTGTCAAGTTATCGCCCAGATACCGCCCGAAATGTGCGAAAAAGTGGGCGAAAACTACCTCAAAACAATCCATTGCCGCAACCGCATTTAAATGACATTGTTAGACTTCTTTTTTGTGAGGCTATATCAAAGACCGTGTTTATGCCGATAATCCTCACATTGTAGAAGTATTTGAAAAGCAACATTCGTCAAGTTATTGCCTAGATACCGCACGAAATGTGCGAAAATGTGGTCGAAAACTACCTCAAACAATCCACTGCCGTAACCAATTCAGAGGTCGTCATTTAAATGACATTGTATTTCGTACATGATGGCAAGATCCAAGCATTATAATGAAATAGAAGTTTCATCGAAATCATAGCTTTATGTGTGTTTTATCAAACTTTACTTTCGAAACCGAAAAATGGATAACCCGCTTTCTACATATTTTATATATATTTTGCGTATTTTAGTTGCTTCAATCATCATCTATATTTAAAGCTAAAACGCAACTGGTCTCTTATTACATTTAGAGATTTTCTACTTAAAAGTGTCTGAAAAGTCTTAAACAATCAATTTATTTGGTAGAGGCATAAGAAAGCGTAAAATTTGTATCTTTGACTATACTTGCGTCTTTCATAAGTGATTTGCATATCATATTTGAATATTATGTCAAAGGGGACATTTTTTTTGCATTCACTACGTTTGCCACACTGCCTCCCCCCAAAAGTCTCTTTGATTGTGTAACCTAAACTTTCCTTTAAAACTGACACATGTTTACCAATACAAATTCAGCATTTCTTCCCACAAAGATTCATATCGCTGCGTCTGATTAAGTTTGTTTGATTTGATTGCACACCGACCGACATCAAAAGGAATTACTAATGGGTTTGTATTTGCTTTTTTATCGTTGGGAATTTTTCATGAATTTTTGATGCAAGGAAAAATTCTAGAACCGGCTTAGTTGCCGCCTCCTATCCACTGACTAACATAAACGAACTTTGATATTAATGTTCAGACTTAAAGCAAATCACAGATGTGGCTGGTGAAGTAGCAGTAGTGGCTGGTAAGAACCCCAAATGTAATTTTTATTTTGGGGGTTTTGTGGGGGATTGTGGTTTTCCTTAGGTAATTGTAATACTATTAGGTTTTTTTAGCATTAACACACACCTCTAGCCGAAGATGTTCTAATACCATTTTGTGAACGCCTCAATTGCTAGACCACTGCGGTGTTTGTCTCGGCAGCTCGTACGGCCTCGTTTAAACTCTGCCACCTAGTCTTCTACAATTGTGAACGAAGGAGCATACTCATCCACAGAGCAAAATCTAGCTCTGCTTTAATATTGGTTGGACTGAGACCTTTCGAATGGAATAATTGAATTACATAACAGTGACCGATTTTTTCCATGTATACAAAGTCACAGGGATCGTTTACTTTTGAAAGCTCAAATAAAAATACTAAACAACATGGCGCCTTGAAGCTTAAAATATTTAAGGTTGTAATTTTTCACCAAAATAATTTTTTTAAAACTACTGGCATAATCTGTACGTTAGGTCGGCTAGTTTTGAGACCGCCCCCGTTATACGATATAGATAGAGTATGATATGATATGATGGGATATGTGAGTTGCCAATTACACTTTGCAATTTTGCAATTTCAGTTAACCCTTTACTGTTTAAAGCTACAGGATTTTGTGGTTGTACTTCTGGCCATTTAACATAATATTAAGTGCTCCTGTATAGTTCACATCCCACAACGGGGCACTACTTTAGGAAGAGCCGATTTTGTCTAATTTGGACTTAACCTGCCTATGAATATGAGACATTTTTATGCCAAAATTGTGCCCTTCAAAAGATATAATTAGATACATAAATATATTGTGGATTTTATCATTGTTTTTTGAAGAAGCTTCAACTGGAAATCCTGAACGAAAAGCTTCAAGAAACGAACGTACGTCCCCGGTTAAATTCAATCAACCAAATATTCACTTTCGCGAACGATGGTGCAGTATATTTCAGCAAAATTTTCCGATTTCGCTTTGATTCCTTACCAAGCTTAACATGGTGTCACTCACTTGTCTTGTACAACTTGGTGTTGTTGTCAAGCAAATAGATTTTTGAGTTATTTTTGATTTTAAACATTTCTAACCATATTGATAGCATAGCTAGTTTAATTAACTTGACAGCAAACAAGCTTTAGCGAACTTGACAGAGCTTTATAAGGAAAAATTTAGCCTATTTCAAAGACGCTACTACTTTCGCAACGTTATCTGTCTCTTCTGTAAGAAATCAACTGGAGCGTTGCTCTCTAACTGCAAATTTATTTTATGTTACATGTTCTAATAAAAGTCAAAAAATTAAAAAAATATTTATTTAAGGAAAATCATATTTTTACAGAAAATCATAGTAATCGTAGTAAGTTCCATTGGACTAATTAAACAAACCATTCGCATATAGATATTGGATCACTGCGCGAATCTTGTATTCTCCATTCTGCCAGTAATACTGAGATTTCTCGCTTTTATCTTCTGTCGAAAAGTGGCCGTACCGCGGCATTGGAGGTTTCTATTGTAATTTCAATAAATTCGCTTATTTCATTTACTTATTTCAATCTCAGAAGCAATCATATAAATAGCATGAAATGAATCATAGTCTAAAAGAATACCACCACCTCTGTATGTGCTATTTTATTTCACATCACTGTCACAACGTGAATGAGTTGCCTCATCAGCTCATCATAACTTCCTTTGGTTGGTATTCTAAGAAATTCTTCGATTCTGTACTACTGACCTAAATTTGCGTCAATGAGGTGTCCCTTCCACACTTCCACTGCTGTGTCTGCTTTGATGTTGCTACGCACAACAACAACAACAACCAAAGCAACAACACAAAAGCATTATCTTCCATCTCTTTTCGTCCGTCTTTGATTCTCACAGATAATCACAAATATTTTAAATTTAAATTAAAGATAAAACAGAACAATGAATGATACTGACTGGCGTTCAGCTTGACGGGTATGAGAGAGGTGATGAACGTTTGTACGTACATACATACACATGTTTAAATCTCTTAACCGAAAGTCCTTAACACACACAAACGAGGAGCAACAACAAATGGCAAGAGCAACACGAATACCATCCAACCAACAAACGCTGCTCAAACAACAAAGGTAGCATCAAATGCTCTTTGCTGCATCAATGTGTGTTTTATAAACGAAATTCCTTTACAATGAAAATGGAAGATACCAACGAACAAAAGCTTTGCTCAATAAGGACTTCGATTATAAAAAGTTCCTCACACATACACACACACGGAGAATAAATGGAGAACCACCCACCCGATTGCAAAGTATTTTACATTTGCCTACGCTTTAACAAAAGTTCCAAATAATTTACTCAAATAATAAGAGAGCTTTAAAGAGCTTCTCCGCACTGCAAGCACACCCTATTGGCTTGCGAAACATTTGTGTAGGAGTTTGTCGCACTCGCATAAATAATGTTCTCTTTATGCCTTTGCGCCACGTCCTGTATTGGCTCCTTATTATCACTAGTACAAGCACCGGCACCAGCGTAATGCCATCGCCAACATCACCATCGACACATGAGGATATGAGAAATCGTTTGATTTTTTGCAGAAAAAATGTAGGGCAAACCACAAACAGACACTGTGTTATGCTTAAATATTTATATATATGTGTGTGTGTAAGTATATAAGTGTAAATGTGTGTGTTTTTGCGTACGTGTTTGGTGTGTGCGAAAATTGTATATATCAGGATATATATAAGGACTCTTGCTCACCCTACACTTCTGCCGAAGGGAAATGGCGTATTAAAAATTCTGTTAGTTAAAATTATCTGTGGGAAGGAAATTAGGGATGCCAACTAGTGACCCACTACTATATGCGCACAGTGGCTGTAAGTAGAAGCAGTTGGGAATGAGCTATGAGTTGTGGGCGGTGACCCCTTTTTTTCAAAGGAAAATCCTAGAGGTTTATTTCAGTATAGTAGATTGTTCTATTTTGATATAGAATCCCGAATTATCTCATTAATTCTCGACGGTAATCGGACTGCTCCTGTTTTCTTGGAAGATCTTAAGCAAGTCTCAAGAAGCTCGACCTGCTTAAGAGATCGTATTGCTTCCTGCATAGGGCAAGACTGCTAGAAGCGTTTAAGTAGTAAACCTGTCTTAAATGCAGCACTGCATACTCGGTTATCTGCAGAACAGTGACAGTATCTTGAAGTGTGATGCGAAGTTCATGATCTACCTTCAAATAGTCAAGTGTTATACTCCATAGATCTTATAGCATTCTATAGCGGCGTTAAAGTCTGTCATCGAAACTTATACATTCTATAAAAAAGCACTGGGAACGGGCGAAATATTTATTATTCTTTTACATTTTATATATCGCCTTCAAAGTAAACTCTTTCCGGAATAGCACACCTATGCCATCATCTAAACGATTTTCAAACACATTTTTTTTATAAAAGACTTCAGTTCTCGCTGCGAGTTTCCTTTATGTCTTCTATCGACTCGAAGTGTTAATTTGAGTTTTCGAAAGATAAAAATAAGCCAGGTAAAGTTATTTCATGATATTTGTCGAGTTTTTGATCCCAAAATCGCCCACAATCGTGATACAAAATCCAAAAGTTTTTTTTTTATAAAAATCTGGCATTTTCGAATGAACTTACTCTCTCAGACGTGCCAAAATTACCAGATATTATTCTGTATTTACCGCCTGACCTTCTGGCAAGAATTCCAAGTGCATAACACCGCAATAATCAGCGGAAACAATCAACATATCCTCAAATTTTTATTGACTTTAATGTGTTTTTCGGATTCGACGCAGTTGGATGACGGAATTGCGGCGCTGGTTTGCAAATCAAACTCGTAGACCCCTATTTCATGACTGCTTGGTTCTAGACTGTCTGCAAAATGACCTTAAGCTGTTTCAGTTTTTCAAGAAAGCTCAGATTTAAGCAAATCTTTCAGCATATCTCGATAGCTTTTGAATTAATGCACAACTGTGTCAATCATATGTACATGTTTGTGATAAAGTCGATTTACCGTAAGCCTTCTGAAAGATTTGCAGTAGTTCGGCACACGGAATTCCATTTGCAATACAAAATGTAAGACAAATTCATTGTTCCATACCTTTTGCCTATATATGTATATATATATATATATGTATATATCCCATGAGAGGGATATAGGAGAGCTATTCTTACACACATTCTATGTTTAAACTCACTGGAAAGGAACCTACTGCTTAACGACTGTCCTTCCGAATGGTCACTTCGAAAAGCATTTAGTAGACATGTCGTTTACTAAACTACTCGAAGTGTTTGTCGGACACAGCGAGGAGACCGACGCAAATAGCAAGATTTGATAGTTCTATCGGCTGAAAAACTAAAAACGATTACCATACGCAAGATAGTCGCGTGTACTAAAAATTTTTTCAAAACCTTTCATTGCAGTAATCAAACCGGAAAACTTCCATACGATTTATTGATATGAAATTCTAAAGCAATTTTTCTGAAATTGCATATACTGCAGTCAAACTTATGCCTCGTAATTTTTCAATATCCAGTTCACTGGTTTTTAGATCCAATTACATAAATTTCCTGTCTTTTTCCTTATATCGATAATGATTTCACATGAAAGAAACATTTTTTTTCCATCGATCATAAGTTATTTGACGCCATCTCGTTTTTACCAGCAGCAACTGAGACGTATTCAGCACAATTGAGCCGTTTACTGATGTCACCGTGTGATGCAACTCTTTTGTCGATACTGTTTTGCCGAATAAACAAATGTTGTCTATAGCGTCGATTGAGCACAGCTGCTGATTAGGTAACGCTTGGTTTGGTAATGATTAATTAGAACAAACATTCAAGCAGATTTTTGTCAGTTTCAGTTTTTACGCAGTTCCACATTATTCACTGTAGTTAAGTGGTTTCCCTAATATCAATACAAGGTCATGAATTCAAATAATTCGCTTTCTCTGACAAAATTTCATAATGAATTCAGCGCCAAATGACAGTTGAAGTGATGCGTTCAGAAAGGAAACATGACTTGCACTCGTACAACTCAATTTTAGTGTTTAGTGGCCATGATAAGAAAAAAGCAACGGCAGCACACATGTTCTCATGTTCCCATAAACCGTCGGCGGGCGGTTGTGATAACAGTGGTGGCAGTGTTCATGATGATATTCGAATAGGTTAAATAGCACGTATAAAACGAACCCATTAGTCAGCAGGCCGATGAAATTTTACTGATAATGTCATACTGTGTACAAGCCGAGGCAGTGGAACCTGTTGGTTGCTAATTTGACAAAAAATAAAAGGGAAGTCTTGGTCATGAAAAGGTTGTTGGAGCTATTAAATTTGTTATTGCAATGTTTTAAATTGATAAGAGAAATATTTTGTGTTGTTGTACTGCTATGGCAAACATTCTCAATGTTTTAAATGTAGAAAATATTTGTTTACAAGCCGACGTCTTTTTTGTCTTTAATAGCATAGAAGCTAAGTTTAATAAATGGAGGCATTTTTATTATATTGTGTTTACTCCAAAAATATACAACAACAGCGGCCCTCTTACTGCCATCTTCGGATTTGTCTGGTACAGAATACTTTGGATCAAGCTGAACTACCTCAAGACCTCAATATCTATTGGTTTATCCACTTAGACATTTGGCCTCAAAGTATTTTCTTACCACACTTAATATGACTGTCATTGATATCAGTCTCCAGGCCCATTTCCGAAAATCATACTTTTTCCACAATAAACTAATAGTTTCATCAACAGTATGTTGCACGTGGTACTATCGTAATGAACCGATATGTCTCCTAAAACGTTTCTGTATGTTATCGCACATTGAACATCGTGACGATCGCAAATGTTGCTGTACAGACTTTCTGTTCTATCTGTCTGTCAATGTGGCTCAGAATGTTGGGTATTGACGAAAGCAGCGACACATTTCTGGGAGTGTTTAAGAGAAAAATGCTAGGAAAATTATGTATAGGTAGATCTATCATCTTTAACAGAGAGTACCCCAGCGTCAAATGAATCACGCTCTATATGGCTTGTACGCCGATATGGACATGGTACAGTACATATATATCAAAATGTAGCAATTGAATTGACTGGATCACCTCGTTGCGCTAATGGAAAGAACTGCTTCAAATGAAATCATCATCTCAAAACTACGGAATAAGAACCAGGTTTTTGAGACCTCATACGAAACAAATTTCCTAGATCATAGTCAAACCAATTTCCAAGATAACTACCGATGTCGAGTCATCTCATTTTAGGCTTATTTTTGTAGCCGTCCAAAGGAAGAAGAAAAGACAACCACTTGGAGATATCTGTCATGGACGAAACTGAAATCAATGCCGACTTTTTCAAATATTTCACTTAGATTCACTGGTAGCTTGTCAAGTCTCAAGCAATCTTGATATATTCCTTTAGTTGCTTCTCGGCTTACTATCGTGTTTCAGCTGAGCTATCCTTGATATTCTGCAATTCCTTATAAAGTGACATCCTTGACGTTCTAATAATTCATAAAGTGACAGCACAGAACGTGTTCTTGTAAAGATATTTGCTTTATTCTTGGGAAAATCTTCACCTCTCTTGGGCCCGCAGAGAGTGTACTTCTTGCGAAGCGAATGTTAGGGCTTCTGCTACTTCGTTTCCCTAAATGTATGTAGTTATGTACCAAATCCTTTAGTCAAGTACGAGGAAATTCATTAACTGAAGATACAGATTGTTTTTTTTTCTGGGAGTATTGTTCTGATGTTGAACGAAGTAGAGCTAGAAATTTAGTTGAAGTTTTAGTGTAGCAAAGATTCTCTTCTCGCTGGGACTTCACTGACTCCAGGCGATCTAAATTTGCAGCATTTGATTTTATCCTTTAGTTTCATAGCAAACTTTTTTCTTATGTTATGCTGTTATCCTTAAAACTCACGAGTTCACAAACAGTTGTGTGTATTCTATGCTTTCCGCTAGTTTATATAATGCTTTTCGACTGCCTTGTTCCTAAGAATATCACAGAGAATATGCATTGAAATCAATTGGTCTCCGTTCCTAGAAGTATTTCCAAGTCCCGGTCAGGCCTGATTTTATAAAGCTTTAGTTGCTTTATGGTTTCTCCATGTTCTGCTATTACTTAAAACTAAAAAAAAGGGAAACAATGAGACATTAATTGTTCAAAAAGTCCTGCACAGAGAAGGTAGGAGATTATCCATTTTTCGGTTTCAAAAATAAAGTTAAATAAAACACACATGAAGCTATAATTTCGATGAAATTTTTATTTCACTGCTTGGACTTAGCCGTTATGTACTAAAAACAATGTCATTTAAATGACCGCCTCTGGATTAGTTGCAGCAGTGGATCCTTTTGAGGAAGTTTTCGATTAGTTTTTCATACATTTCGGACGGTATCTTGGCGGCAATTTGACGAATGCTCCTCAGTGGAGGATAAATATTACGTCGCAAGGCAATTCATTGTAGTTTGAAATCGAGGAAAATTCAAAAGTCCTCTTTATTCCTCTACCGGCACTAATAATGTTAACATATAGAGCTATCCATTTTTCGGTTACAAAAGTAAAGTTAAATAAAACACATATAAAACTATGATTTCGACCAAACTCGTATGTCATTATAATGCTCGGACCGTGTCATTATGTACAGAAACAATGCCATTTCAATGTTCGCCTCTGGATAGGTTGCAGCAGTGGACCCTTTTTTGACAAATTGCGGCCCAATGACACCTCCAGACCATAATGCGCACCAAATAATCACTTTTTCCTGATGCATGGCTTTTCCACAATCACCTCGGGGTTCTTCGAGCCCATATGCGACAATTTTGCTTGTTGACGTAACCACCGAGTGAGATATGAGCTTAATCGCTGAAGAAAATTTAGTTCGATTGAAAGCCCACGTTTGAGTAACCATTTTTGTAGTACGTTTTAACTACTTTTGCGCGTTCTTTGGTTGTTAAGCGATCCATATCCGTAAATGGCAGACGTTCCATTAAAAAAAATAACATTTCAGATGACAAGAGACTGCCTTGCCAGACCAGCGGATGTTAACAATTTTGTCATGGAATTTAATTCTCCTACAAAGAACAACTGATATTTACAGGGCGTGACTTCTTTTCTACCAAAAGCTTCAAAAGGCCTATGTAATCTGCAAGGGTAGACGAAATTTCCCTCAATAAGCTAATTTACACATTTTTCGCCTGCACTGTTTGGCGGCATTGCCATATTCCATAAACCTTTCTACTGTTCAGTTAATGTACAGATCTTCACGGTAGCATAGATTAAATTAGTAATTATAATTTTAGGAAAGAAAGAGGAAGAGGAGGAGTGTTTTTGGGCCTATCCTAAATCTAAAAGTTTGACTTTTAATAGATTTGGCAAAAATTGCATTAAAGTGATTTTTATATGTATTTTGTCCTTTTACAGTAATCGTTTTTTAACCTTCCACAACCTTTCTCAATCTTCTTTATAAAAAAATAATTAAATATTTTGTTATAAAAAGGCATTTTTTGCTATTATTGAAATTTCATTACATTGCCTGCACTTCTCTGTAGATTTCTAGCGGCTACCACACAATGTTGCCGCTTCAAAATCTTATCAGCACTTTGCTTACGAAGGAAAAGAAATTGGCAGAGAAGCACTGTCAGAAAAGTAAATAATTTCAAAATTGTGTTGATTCAATGAACTACAAGGTTTTTGTTTTCGTTCGTTTCGCTGCTAACGCCTGTCGTGGCTGTTGTTGTTGATATTTTTTAAAACAAAAAATGTCTAGACTTTATACACTTAATTAATACCACAGATATGCCAGCTATAACGTCAGCAGCAATTGCTAAACGTCTGATATATTTGTGTTTTTATTTGGCTGAAACAACGTGACGTATTTGTCATATACGAGTATATATGGAGAGAGAGAGAGAGAGAGAGAGAGTGCAGGCCACAGATGATATTCCAAGAGCAACGCACACCACAAAGTGCATAAGAGTGCACAGCTAGAGAAAACAATGAATGATAAGGAATTATCTAATCAAAAGCTGTTATGGAAGACAGAAGTGGCAACGGGAAGTGGTACTTTATCAAAGACAGTTGCAAAGCCCGAAAATTTTCCTTAGAAATTGACAGTCATCATTTTCTGTCATGATGCTGATGTACTTTGACACTAAACATTCTCAGGTATTCGAGTATTATAAGTTAATCGGCTTCATGGGTTTTGTTGCGTTATTCTTAACATTAGACTTATTGGCGACCACAGTGATAAATAGACTAAAAAATTTTGGTTAAACTACCTTTCAAGAGTCTTTTTTCTCTTAATCGTTTAATTTTTATTTAATATCAAACAAATTTGTCTACTCTTCAGATATTTTTCCCTACCCAGAATTTATGCTTAGTGTTATTGTTGATGTGTTGTTGTGAAATATTAGAAGCCAGACGGTTGCAAAATGCAATTTTAAAATTCGTCTACAACAATGCAATAATTATACGATATCTACGGGTATCAACAATATGCAATTAAATATTACCATAATGGAAAACAATACTAAAAAAGGAACATGAAATAAATATCACTTTTGATAGTGATGCAGTCGTTTCGTTGTTGTACATTTTTTATTTTCTTGTCTATAATGCAAATAACTGGGACGGCGGTGATGTTGGCCGGTACACATTCGAAGCCAAATAAAAAGCAGAGGCTAACGGCTGTATCATAAACTCCCATATTGCCACCAACCACAATTACAGAACGGTTGTTGTTTATTTTACTAGATAGCTGGCAGGTATACAAAAGAAACCTATAACAACAATTCCGGATTCAATCTAACGTTCACCTAATTGTATTGTTTTTGTCCCTCCTCTGTTCTAGAAATTCACTTGACGTTTCACATAACCTAATTCCTACGAAATGTATCGGCTATTTTCCAAAATAAATACATTTGTTTGTTTGGTCCTCCTCGATTGCACAAATGTGTTGTTAAATTAAGGGTATAACATTAACAATATTTTGCTAATTTGAAGTTTCAACAAATGCACAAGTTCAGTACTCACCAGGCCCGAAAAGTTTGGCTGGTCCGAAGCTAAGGTAGGTTGTCTAAGGATTGCCTATCATGACTTGCTGTTCACATCATCCATGACGATTTTCCAGCAGCGACTTCTGTCAGCAATTATGTGCTTATATTGACTTACCTTAATTTTCTGGTGGAAAATCGTATATTTTGTATAGGGTGATTTTTTAAGATTTAAGTTTTTCAGATTGACAGCACTGGTTGGTAATGGCGTCCAAACGTCATCTGTCAAAGTGTACAGTATACTCAGCCATTTCGTCATGGAAATACTAACAGACGAGCAACGATTGCAAATCGTTGAAATTTATTATCAAAATTCGTGCTCTGTGACAAATGTGCATCGTTTGATACGGCCATTTTATGGTCGTCACAATCGCCCTGCTGAATCAACAATTCGTAATGCTATCTCCAATCTTCGCACCAAATGTACGTTGTTGAACATAAAATCATCGACTGGCATACGTAGAGTGCGTACCGAGGAAAATATTGCAGCCGTAGCGACCAGTGTTAATGACGATCGTGAAATGTCAATTCGTCGCCGTTCTCAGCGATTGGGGAATGTGTTACTCAACCACAAGAAAAATTTTACACGTCGATTTGGGTTTGAAAGCCTGTAAAATTCAACTCATGCAAGAATTAAAGCCAAATGACCTACCACAACGTCTAATTTTAGGTGAATGGGCCTTACAAAAGCTTAATGAAAATCCACTGTTTTTGATGAGCAGCTTATCTCTCGATTTAGCCCTGTGAGTTTTTCTCCCAAGATCTTGTGATTTAACGCCTCTTGGTTATTTCTTGTGGGGTTATGTCAAGTCGTTAGTCTATGTGGATTGAAGCCTTACAGAATAACACGCGTTATTCATGGAATACAGGCCGAAATGCTCGAAAAAGTGACGACAAATTGGACCTTCCGAATGGATATTTTGAGACGGAGCCGCGAACAACATTTACATTTTTTTATTTAAAAATTTAATGACAAAGACCAATTTATCGATTCCAATAATAAATTTTAATATATGATGCAAATTTGAGTTTTTATTCGATTTTTAAAAAAACTCCGATTAAAAAATCATCCTTTATTATCCAATATTCATGTTCACAATTAGTATTATTGTGGTTCCTCTCCCTGCATCTATCAATTGCTAACAATATATTAATTTTCATTAACGATAACATGTTGTGAAAAAAGGAAAAAAGAGAAAAAATTTAAAAATTAGATCCACAAATAAGCACATTTTCCATACTAGATCAAATTGTCGTAATTGTAAGCCATGGTATTAACTCAGATCAGATAAGTGTTAGTGTCTGAAATGCTTTCCTTTCATTCAATATATACCAACATTGCCAATTTTTTCTAGTGAAAATAAGTATTTTTAGTATTTTTCAATAGCCACCCTCACAAATTAGTCGGTCGCTTAAAAAATTATATGAACTGTCATTGCTTTTCCTAATATATATAGATCATCACTATATTTTGCTTTAAGTTAACTAATAAATGTTAAAATTGTGGAAATTGTCACTTTTCCTACGACTGGGTTTAATTTTTGTATAGGCAATCCATTTCGTACTGGTCAGATTCACGAAATTTTCCCCATCTTTCTGGCAGCAATTTCCCAACTTCTGGCAACTTTTGAGTGTATCTCTCGATAAATCGAAACAAATTTTGGTTTCTTCACATGATGAACAGGTTATGTGTCATCGATCAGAACAAGTGAATATGTAGGTGTAGGGAGGGTACAACATCCAAATTGTGGATTTTAAGTAGCAACGAGCGTCATCAAACAATAGAATAATCTTAACTCATCTTGAGTAGTAGTGGCCGCATTTTTCCTTTAGTTCCCGCCTCATCTCCATCAATTGTTTTCGATAGAGCGCCTCGTTAAAGAATTCGTTCGATTTCAGCAGCTCATAAAAATTGATCCAATCAAATTCACTATATGTGTTTTTTTTTTTGCAAGAATAATCGGTCTGGCTGCTGATGTAAAATCATGATTTTTTTCACTTTGTGATATCTTGTTCCATTTAAAGAAACAAAGTAGTATTTACATACTTCTACAGGGTGGGGCATCAATTGCAATATAAGAAATTCAAATAACGTTTTTTAGTCAAAGTATTTTGTTAATTTTTTTTTATTTTATAGAAAATGCAATTTTCTTTTATATAAATAACTAATCAGTTTTGAAGTTCTGGGTAAAATAAAACTTCTTCAACATCTTTAATTAACGGTCCTCATTGACAGTTGACTGTTGACAGTAACACGATTCGTGCGCCACCCTGTATTTCTTCAAATTAATGAAGTAAATTAAAAGTTCCCTCAATATGACGCATATTCGGCTCAAATGTCGACATTTCCTCCAAAACAAAAATGTGATATTGCAACAAAATCGTTAACATTTCCAAAGAGCTTATATTTATAAACAAGAGGAAACGACTCACTCACGCCGTGTTGTTATAAATCCACCGAGTAGAAATAAAACAGGCACTGTTGCCATAAAAAATCTATGTGTACCAATGTTTATACGTGTTTTCTAACATTAAAGCGTAAATGATTTTTGTGTGATGTCGATGATGATGAATGAATTTTTTCCAGTATTTAAAATTGTGTAAAACTCTGCTCTGGCAATGTTGAATGTTCAGAATTTCTATCTATTTGCCGGAATTGTAATGGAAGAGAAGTTTTCCAACAACATGAGAGAATGGTTTTCTCTTATTTATAAGTACAGGGTGGCGCAATAGAACGTGCATATTTAAAAAATAGATTAAAAAATAAATACAAAAGGTATGGTTAAAATAAATCTAAGGCATTGTAGAGTAATAAATGGAGTTTATTTTTTAAAAATAACATCATCTAAATGGTGACCCTCTCTACGACGGCACTCCTAACCGTAAAAGAAAATTATTTAAAACTTTCTTCAGTAATACTGGTGTAATGGCTGCCATTTCACCTAGGATATTCTCCTTGAGCTGAACGATGTTTCTTGGATTATTACTGTAGACTTTGTGTTTGAGGTATCCCCACAAGAAAAGTCAAGAAGCGTGAAGTCTGGACCACGTGGGGGCCATGGGATATCACCTCTTTTCGAAATCAGTCTGCCAGGGAACATCGGCTTCACCACCGCCATGGAGTCATTTGATGTGTGACAGGTAGCTCCATCTTGTTGGAACTAAGTTCTGGAATTCACTATTCTTGAACTTTCAATTTCTGGAGCCAAAAATCCGTCGAACATCTCAACATAGCGTTCCGTATTAACCGTGACGTTTTGGCTCCGCGCATTTTCGAAGAAAAAAGGACCAATTATTCCTCTGCCAGAGATTGCTGCCCATACTGTCACTTTAGGACTATGCAATGGTTTCTGGTGTTTGATTTTGAGATTTTCACTGTTCCAGTAACGACAATTTTGACGGTTTACGAACCCATTCATAAGGAAATGAGCCTCGTCAGAGAAAAGGATATTGTCAAATTGGTACAATCAGATGGAATGAATTGAAGACTGCACATAAATACTTTTAGCTGTTGTATTAGCAATTTCTTCGTTTTCACCTAGGCGATAAATAAGTTGCTTGCGCATTTATGCTGATAAAGTTATTTTGTTCGTTATCTATCTATAGTTTAGAAATTCATATGGGAACTTTGTAGACTATCGGCGCTGTTAAGCGACTGCCCATTTTCGTGATTAATTCCGCTGGTAAAACGACTTAAGCGTTACCATATTCATTTCCTACATTGTAGAATTTGGTAAAGGCAGTGTAATGGAGAAATCAAAGAAAAAACTGTTGTATAGTATGGGGTAAAATCATAATAAAAAAAAATAATACAAAATTTAAGGGCAGTTCGCGTGTATAAACCAATGTGATATTGGAAGAATATAACGGGCATATTTTTACATTCTTCACCGTAGAGTGGGGAGTATGTGAAAATGGATTTTACATTCGTATATCAGAGCTATATCTGTGGTCACAACCCATAACAGCCTAACTCGAGTTAGGACACAATTGAGTTATTAGCACCATCGTATTCAGCGTATCTAAATTTATTTGCTCTAAATTTTTCATGTTTGTATTTCTTCTATGAAGGCTATTAATCTTAAAAAAACCTAATAGCTTAAGTTATTTTTCTAAATGACTGTCAATTTAGGATTACAACAAATATAAACATTATTTTTTCATCATTGCCTAAATCAGCTTAAGTCGTTAATCCAAAAAAAAATAAAGAAACAATTTTATTTTCCTAACTTGAGTTAAGCTCTTATTCCGAATTACAATTTCGTTTTTTGATAAACATTAATTGAGTTAATGTCTTTCTCCAAACTTAAAGTTTTTTATTTAATCTGGAATAATAGCCTAACTCAACTTGAACTTTTTGACTTTCTTTCGTTCAACAATTCATAAGAGCCTGTCTTTTTCGATAATATCTTTTGACTGCGAGAATAAACAACTATTTTTAGTTAATAACTAAGTAAAGAAATTCATTTCCTTGGAATCAGTAGGAAAGTTTTGCAAAAAACACCTTCTCCTGATTTTCAGTGAAGATTCAAAACTTTAAACTCCTGTACTGAAAATATTGAAAAACAGACTTAGGCTGTTATGGGTTGTGACCACAGATATAACATTTTTCACTTTGCTTGGACAGTTCTTTATTTATTTATAAAAATCTTTAATTTTGTTTTGCTCTTTTATTAGTCACATTGGTTGTGATACCGTAGAATATCAGTCTGTGATGTCGTGTTTATATGATCCACTCAACGATAGCGTATATGCAGGTATAAGATTACACTGGCGGCAAATATCAAAGTCAATATGTCATTTGTTTTCATTCTTTGGTTTTTCTTTAAGTTGAGCAAAAAGGAAATCAAAACAAAATGACTGCTGAAACGTCAAATGTGATCGCTTATGGTGGTAGAGCGGAATTGCATGATCAGCAAAAAGAGGAAAAATGAAATGGATAATTGCGACTGAAGCGTATACATTGGATGATCAAATACCATTCGTTTTTCGAGATATACAAAAAATGACAATTCGTAAAGCCGATCTAACTAGCGTTTTTACTATGATTTTGAGACACTCCATTTGAATGTCAAACGAAAGCAAATATCTGTTGTGTGGAAATTCAAAAGAACCTCAAACTTGAAATATTCTTAAAAAAAAAAATAAAATAATACGGAGGAAATAACAAAGAAAATGCTTTACAGGGGGAATAACAACACAATATTTTTGAATTATTATTTTCTCTGTATATTTTTCATTTTTAAAAATTTCCTAGAGTTGAATTTATTGAACTTGAATTCCCTTTGAAAGATATAATTTTCTTTTTAACAAGACAGTTGTCTTCCTGCGTAGATTTTGAAATTTTTATACAGATAAAAATAAAATACTCCCATGCTTACAATAATTTTACGTATGCGAATAAGAAGTAAATATTTGAAACCTCTTAGTCGATATTTGTGTATCATCCCTAACAAAAATGCTACAAATGAGAGTCACTAAGACCCATTTATAATACTCGTTTGGCATCTGGCAAAATATTAGGCAATCCTAAGTTTTAAGGAGTTTCAGTAGAACATATAAGTAATACGATAACTATGACATCTACCCGCGCAAGCCAGCTAGACACATAGGCGGTCATAGCTTAATCAACTTAAAAGTCATTAAACAATACATTATATTACATTCTAGGTTATACATTACGTGCCTTATCAAATTATATAGGTATATGTCTTCGTCCCTCTGGTTATTCTTTGTCAACATGCGATGAAACTTTGTCTATATATGGGATATATAGCGCTATTCCGGATTTCGTTTCAATTTGAAATCGATCGTATTTAGAAACATTTTGAAATGTAGAGAGTTTGTTTAAAGAAAATTTTCAAGTGTAATATCTTGTAAATCCTTCAGTCTCATACAAATTGTTTTTGGAATTGCCTGCGAAATGTAAAAATACATTTTTAAAAACGAGGGGTTTCAAATTGTTTCGAATGGTGGTGATGGTTTACAGAAGACATACCAGACATACTGTTTTTAACAGTGCATTTAATGAAATTATTATTTGTAACGTATCTTGTGCTAAAATGTTGGCATTTTTCCTAACTCTTAGTTTTCAATTTGTGTTATTCATTGTAATTAATTTTTTTAATGTTTTCGATGAGAAATAGTATCCATTGCTTGGGAAATATACCGTTATTCTTTTCAAATTATAAATTTGTTCCCCCTGATAGTTCACACTCAGTTAGTTTTTGTTTATATTCGTTGAAATGGTAGAATACTATGGAATAGTACACATAATTTACTATAGGTGTCACTTGAGTTAACTCAAAGAACGTTGGTTATGTCGAAGTAAAACACAACTCTATAACTAATGATCTAAGGATGTTTTTATGTTCCAAGAGGCAGTTTAAACATGTTAAAATGACCGACAAATAAAAATATAACTTTTTAAGAACAAAAATGTTTCTAATAAAACATTAATAATCTCTTACTTACAAATTCCTTTTATACAAAACTCAATAAAATGATTATGAAAACTATGACTTTACAACAAGTATGATTAGCAATTAGAGACGTCATACGAAATTTTGGGAATTTTATTAATAAGGTCTGTTGACACGAGAGTTGTTTTACCTGACGTCAATAAATTATTTGTATGTCTCGCCTAGTTAACAGTTTAAAATAGCGTAAAATAATTGAGATTTACTTACGAAGACGTGTCCATACATGGCGTCTTCGCATTCTATGGACAGGAGTCAACCATTATAATCCACTGCTTTGACTGCAGGCGAGATCATGGCGTCTGTTTTTTTTTTTTTTTTTGGGTTGCGTATGGGACTAATTTTATTGATTATCTTCTGAAAGAAAAGACCATCAATGACAAATTTTATGATAATTAATTGCAGCGTTTAAGTGATGAAGTAATGGCGAAAAGGCCGCAGTTGGCGAAAAAGAAAGTATTGTTTCATCAAGACAGTGCTCCAGCTTACACGTCCATTATTGCGATGGCCAAAATTAATGAATTAAAGATCGAATTGGTTTTCATCACGCACCTTATTCGTCAGATTTAGCTCCCTCGGACTATTTTCTATTTCCAAGCTTGAAAAAATTATTCGGAGGTAAAAAATTTGCTAACAACAATTTGCAGAGTTGAAGTCTGTGGTTGATGGTTATTTTAAGGAGTTTGACAGTTCTTACTATAAACAGAGTGAATATTGAATATTGAATATCCCTGAAAAAAGTAAATCGAGTTCAAAGGAGATTGTATTAAAAAAAAGAAAATTTTTCCCAACTTTTTTGTGACTTCTTTGTTAGGTCGGCTAGATTTGAAACCACTCTCGTAGATGATATCCTACCAAACACATAGCAAAACTTCCTGTCCAGTTAATCTTAGGTTACCTACCGTTTTCACCGGCTCACTGCGATTTACGTATGTTTCATTTAAATTATTTTTGTATGCAAATACAAGTTTTTATTGCTTATGTTCTTCGATTTTAAATACGTTCTTTTAAAAGAAATAAAAAATGCAAAATGCAAATTGTTTGTAAAACTTGGCTCTATACTTGCCACATGTCTCTGGGGCAATAATGTTATGTTTTTAGGGTTAGAAATCTACCAAAAGTGTATGTCCTTCAGTACCAACCGTCATGCTAACGTGTGCATTTGGACCTAAGACAATGTCTAAACGTTGCCTCTTCGTATATCCTGCAATCTTTACAATCCTTCGTAGTCACAATCAATAGTAATCATACACTGTGTGGCAACTTTCAACATACCATGACACTTCTTAAGGATCCAACTCCTTTGCGTCTTTCTTTGTTGTGACTTACAGATGTTCTCCCCATTCATTGGCTGGCTCTATCATAGAAATTTAGATACGTAGCTGTGTGTGCAGCTAGTGGTAGGTATTTCCTTCTTGGCCGTATATTTTGCTGCTATTTCTGCATTTGCTGTTGTTTTATAGCAGTAGTTATGGCTGTTGTTGTTGCTGCTGCTGCTGCTAAAATGGTCAATGACTCATTGACCCGATTCTTGCACGTTCATATGTATTGTTATTTGCTTTTTGGTTTTGTGTTTGGTCTGCTATTATATTATTATTCTTCTACTTCATTGTGCATTGTACGCATAAGTGGCAACAACGTTTTGTTGCCATCTTTTGTTGTGTGCTCAGTGCAATAACAGCTGCTGCCAACAGTAGAGTTCCTGCGTGGCTCTGGTGTTGTTGGTGGTGCTGTTGCTGCTGCGGCAAAGCCTCTGGTATTGCTATGGTTGGAATTGTTGGTGATGTTGTTGCCTGTTGTGGCACTATTCTTAGTTTTTATTGGCGTAACTTCAATTTATGTATGCGATATCATTGTTATACGCAAAAACACACACACACACATACATGCATATATCCATATTGTATGTATGGGCATGGATAAGTGCATCATAAATAGCGCACATAGCAAAGTTCAATTACGTATAGTGTATGAATTTAAACAATTATGTCCTCATATGTATATACATACATACATATGTACATATATGTGTATGTGATGTTTTTGTATTTTCCATTGTTGTGGTCTGAGCAGTTTTG
>JAHXMU010024584.1:0-16161 GCA_019455685.1 Philornis downsi
ATGGACATGCTTAGATCGACATAGAATTTTATTGCAATCAACAATACGGGTGGCGTACGAATCGTGCTACTGCCAGCTGTCAATGGAGACCGATATTTAAAGAAATTAAAGGAATTTTTTATCCAAAATTACGTCAAAAACATATCCGCTTCAACAGTATTTGGTTTCCGTAAGATGTAACAACTGCACACATAGCCAAACTGCTTATGAAGGAGCTCCAACGAAAATTCCCAAACAAAATAAAATCCCAGAAACTCCACTTTTAACTGGCCACCAAGGTCGCCTGATCTGAATGTACCCAGACTTTTTTATGGGGTTATGCCAAACAAGAGGTGCACAAAACGAAACCAAGGAATCTGACCGAATTGAAGCAGTCCGTTGAAACAATAATTGAGGCGATTCCGAAAGGATAATTTTATGATCAGGTGTCACATATGAGTGAATGATCATGGAGGTCATTTGCGGTCTCTCATTCTCAAAGCTAATTAGTTATATAAAACAAAATTGAATTTTCTATACAATAAAAATATAAATGAAATATATTGATTAAAAAAAACAAGTTATTTGAATTTTTTATTGCAGCTTAATTGTGAGCATAAACGTAAAATGATCATTATCAAATAAACACTTCCTATTACTTAGTGTGGCCGGCAGCGTAGTCTCGATTAGCGCATGTGATTATCTGGCGTGCCATCAGGGGTTCTAGCCCCGATGCAGTCATCTTTTTTGGAGCAGCAATCAGTTAAAGCTACTCAGAAGGACTTTTGAAAGCATCATTAATCTGTACTTTCTTTTATTGAGTTTAAAAACAAAATGCATATTTATGTTCACTGCATACTGGTTATTATTTGGCAATATCTTTTGAATACTCCAAACTATTTTCCTCCATGAATCAAGAAGAAATTAATTAAAAATCAAATACAATAAATTTTACGGATGATTCAGCAATCATCACTCGCAAAATTCATAAAAATATTTGGAGAATAAAACTGATATTATTTGTTCTCCTATTGACAATAACAATAGAATCTAGTTGTGTGATCTCTTATGCATTATTTGTAATTTGTCACATGATTTTTAAGACGTCAGTCTATACAACTTTTCGTCATAGCAAAACGAAAACTAAAGGAAACAAATAAACATCGCTACAGTTAAATTTTTCCCGTTTTTCCGTTTGTGATTGCTTTGTCAACACAAAGCATTAATCAGAGATGTGCAAACAAAAATTTCAATAATTTAAGAAAATATTCAGATAACACTAATTAACACAGATTCCTTCAGCGAGTCGGCATAGGTTTTTAATGATACTTTCAGGCAATAAAAATAAAGTAAACTTTTAATTTAATTTTTACGATTAGTGATAATTCCATGTTTTTTTTTTATCTTTAAGTTTTCATTACCAACTGGCATTAGTAACACTATTTTAATTGCAAAAGGTAAAGTAAACAAATAATTGAGGCAGGTAAATGGCCGATATTACGAGCAAGTATGAGTTCATTACTCTCAAAAAAAAATACAACTTGGAATGGAGAAGTGTTTTATCAAAGTACACGTAATGCAAAATAACATACTGACTTGAAGTTCCATTGTACAGGGTGTCCGTCGGGAAGGTATACTACTTTGTTTGTTAATAATTTTTGATTAAATGAAAGAGAATAAATCTTACATTGATAAATATTTTATTTAATGTCGGCCATTATGTATGGAATACAATATTAGGTAAATGTCCGTCTCTGTTAGCCTAACAAATGTGAGCCCTTTTGAGCACATTTTTTCATTACATTCTCACACATTTCACGCGGTATTTCATTAATTTCATCACGAATATTTTATTTGAGGTGCTCAAGCGTTTCCGGTTTGTTTGCATAATGCTTGTTTTTCAGATATCCCCACAAAAAGAATTCCGAAGCAGTCACATCAAGCGACCGTGGAGGCCACTCAACATCACCATTTCTTGAAATAGCTTGTTGTGGACAGATGTCTCACAGTAATTCC
Organism: Philornis downsi; assembly: GCA_019455685.1. Taxonomy (NCBI): domain Eukaryota; kingdom Metazoa; phylum Arthropoda; class Insecta; order Diptera; family Muscidae; genus Philornis; species Philornis downsi. The sequence continues at coordinate 1,996 of JAHXMU010024584.1, forward strand.
ATTGTAATCCTGGCTGTATGCGATGTGGCACCGTCTTGTTGATACCACATGTTAATCAAGCCCAAAGCACGCAGTTGTGGCGTTAAAAAAATTTCAATCATATCACGATATCGCTCCTTACTGACAGTTACCGTTACGCCATTTTCAGTTGAAAGAAGTCAGGTTCAATGATTCCTCCTGACAAAATTGCACATCGCACTGTCTCTTCTAATGATTGCAAAGGTGACTAATGAATAATTTGAGGGGTTTTCATTGCCCAGAACCGACTATTCTGTTTATTCACATATCCATTCAAATGAAAATGTGTCACTCATTATGATTTTGATTTTGAAAATCGGGATTGTCATGGGCGAGCTGTAACATTCTATTGGCATGTGTACGACGGTGTAAATGGTCTTGTGGAAGAAGCTCTTGTGTCAATTGAATCTTAAACAAATGCAAATCCTTGTGCAAAATTGTGGCCAAAGTTGTTCTTTGAAGACCAATCTCCTGAGCACGGCGCCGAATTGAGGTTGATGGATTGTTTTGAACCCATTTTTGAGCAGCAGTAATGTTTTCAGTCGATTTTGCAGTACGTTGTGGTTCATGCTTGGCCCTATCAGCTACACCATCTTTCTTCGAAAATCATTCACTACACGATAAATAGTGCGTCTTGTTGGCACGTTTTTCTCCCAAAAAACACGTTGGTTTATCGAATATTTTTCCATAACAAATTTTCCACGTCTCTACATCACGACGGCCAAATATGAACAGTCAAGACTAATGTTTACCAAAATGACGGCAAAACAAAGTAGTATACTTTCCCAACGGACACCCTGTATTTAAAAAAAATCGATAAGTCGAAAAATGCACTTTTCATATGTTCAAGGGAAACGAAAAATCGTTCTCTTACATATTTCAAAAAGCCGGTATGTCCACTTTTCATACATTGGAAAAAACCGAAAAATTGATTATTCATATATTTGGAAAAGCCGAAAATTCCAAAGTTGACATTTCGTACATTTACAAAAGATGGAAAGTAGACTTTTTAACATATTAGAAAATGTCGAAAAGTCGACTTTTCAAATATTAAAAAAATTGATTTTTTATTTATTTGAAAGGACGAAAATTCCAAAGTTGACATTTCGTACATTTACAAAAGATGAAAAGTAGACTTTTTAACATATTAGTAAATGTCGAAAAGTCGACTTTCCAAATATTAAAAAAATCAAAAGCCAATAAGTGGACTTTTTACGTATTTCAAAAAGTCGAAAAATCGACTTTCCATATATTTAAAAAAGACAAAAAATCGACTTTTCATATATTTGGAATAATAACCGAAAATCTACTTTTTATATATTTGAAAAACCCGAAAAGTCGAAAAACGACTTTTCGTATATTTGAAAAAGTCGAAAAATCAAACTCTCATATATCACTGGTCTAAAAGTTTGGAAAAAAAAACTTGACTGCAGAAATGAAGCATGTTTTTTAACCAATCTGGGTGCGCTTAAACACGTTGGTTTATCGAGTATTTTTCCATAATAAATTTGCCACGACTCTACTTCACGACTGCCAAATATGAACTGACAAGACTAATGTTCATCAAAATGACGGCAAAACAAAATAGTATACTTCTCCTACGGACACCCTGTATATTTCAGGTTTTCTACCACGTACATCACTGCCATGTCTTAGACATTTCGTCAGTAGGACCGGTGTCTTCAACATGAGTATCTGCTAAAGCCATCCCCTAATCAGAATTTTGCTATTTTTACTTCAATATATTTTGGATTGGAGCTCAGTTTATGTTCCAAATGGTAACATTTCAAATAAAAACAGAGATGTATAAAAAACGTGTATTAATAATTGCCCACATTTAAATGTTAAAAATGTAGAATATCCCCTTCTAGCAACCTTAAACTCAAGCAGAATGATTATTTCTTAGCGAACTTTGTGATATTCTGGGCAGAAAGTGTGGGAAGGTTTTTTATTTCGCTCAGTATTTTGCCGAAATTCATAAAACTGAAAAATGCCATGATTCTGGTGCCTAAAATCAATTCGTAAACTGCAGCAACCCAAATTATTGTTTATTATATTGCTTAATAGAGTGTAGTAAAATTTTCAGAAAAATCCATCAAATAACCAAGTTCTTCCTGGTACTTCGAAAACAAATGATCGATTCATTCAACAACACATTTTTATCTTCATATCAGTCAAATTTTTCAAACGTCATGTGTTTGATAAACTAAGTTCTGAGTATGACAATGGATTGCAGTGCCAGTGTGTAGGACCCAGTTATCCTTTTTTCGGTTTCAGAAATAAAGTTAAATAAAACACACATAAAGCTATGATTTCGATAAAACTTGTATTTCATTATAACGCTTGGACTTTGTCATTATGTACGAAATACAATGTCATTTAAATGAAATGGGGCTACGTCAAAGACCGTGTTTACGTTGACAACCTCCAAACGCTCAGCCCGAAATGTGCGAAAAAGTGGTCGAAAACTACCTCATAAGGATCCACTGCTGCAGCCAATTCAAAGGCGGTCATTTAAATGGCATTCTATTTCATACATAATGGCAAGGTCCAAGCATTATACGAGGTGTGATAAAATTTTTTTTTTCGTTTTTCGTGAGTTACGTGTGTTCGATTTTCGCATCTTTTGTTCCGTTATGTTGGTACACATGTCTGTTATATATGTTGACAATATCAGCAGTTTTGGATTGTCAGTTTGTTTTTGACAGATAAAAAGGTTAGTCGTGTTTTGGTGTGCTCTTCGATTTTTTACTATTCGAAAAAAAGGATCAAAAAAACTGTATTAAGTTTTGTGTAAGAAATGAAATTAAATGTGCAGGGACATTTGAAACATTGACTGTGGCGTTTGGCGAGTCTAATATGAGCAGAACACAAGTTCAATTGTGGTATAACCGGTTTAAGGAAGGCCGAGAAGATGTCAATGACGATGTTCGTCCTGGTCGCCCGAGCACGTCAACAACCGATGAAAACATTGAAGCAGTGAAGAAAATGATTTTGGATAATCGCCGAATCACTATTAGAAAGGTTGCTGATGATGTTAGCATATCGTTCGGCTCATGCCAAGCAATTTTTACGGATGTTTTTGGCATGAAACGTGCGGCAGCGAAGATTGTTCTAAATTGCTAAATTTTGAGCAAAAACAACGTCGCATGGACATCGTTCAGGAGCTGTTAAACGTCATCAACGACGATCCAGATTTCCTCAAAAAGGTTATAACTGGTGACGGACCGTGGGTGTATGGCTGTGACATTGAAACCAAAGCCCAATCATCCCAATGCAAACGTCCAGAAGAGTCAAAGCGTCCAAGACCGAGAAAAGCACGTCAAATTCGGTCAAATGTGAAGGTTTTGATCACTATTTTCTTCGATTGCAATGGCGTGGTGCATCATGTATCCTTGCCACAAGGTCGTATGGTCAATAAGGCCGTTTCGCGCCGTTTGCGCGAAGTAATTCGTCAGAAACGCACAGAATTGTGGAAAAACCAATCATGGATTTTGCACCATGATAACGCACCAGCTCACACATTACAAGCATCGATGTTTGAGCTGGTGCGTGAGTTTTTGGCCAAAAACAACACCGCAATCATGCCTCAACCACCGTGTTCACGGGACTTGACCCCTGCTGACTTTTTTCTTCTTTCCAAAACTGGAGACACCGATGAAAGGAAAGCGTTTTGCTACGATTGAAGAGATAAAAGAAAAATCGAAACAGGAGCTGTTGGCGATACAAAAAAGCGCGTTTTAGAAGTGTTTCGAGGGTTAGAAGAAACACTGGCACAAGTGTATTATATCTGAGGAGGACTACTTTAAAGGAAATAAAATAAAAATAAAGAAAGAAATAAATAAATAAATACTTTTTGGAAAAAATTTAAAATAACGGTTATTTTTTGATCACACCTAGCAATGAAATAAAAGTTTAATCGAAATCATAGCTTTGTATGTGTTTTATTTAACTTTACTTTTGAAACAGAAAAAAGGATAACTCTGCAGTGTAAAGTCGGACGCTAAAAGAAGCCAAACTTAAGGAGCACATTCCTCTTGTAACCGATTCGCACTTTAAAAAAGGATTTTATGAAAATTGTTTTTTAAGAAAAAGAGAGAGCAACAACAACGCCAAAGTTCCTGAGAAAAAGCTGCTATAACAATGATGAAAGCTGTGTTTCCGAAATTTTGAATTATTAAGAGCTCAACAGGATATGAGGTAAAAATCCAGCAACTTCCTGATTAAATCATTAAGGTCGGTATGATTGAAATTAACAAGAAGACTATCCTGGTTGCGCTAAAAAACTTGCAAAGGAATTCAATTTTTGATTTATTTTCTATTTAAAATAAACAATCATGCTTATGAAGTAATTACTTTATAAGAATGTCACCAAAGTAATAACAGCACTTTGCCAGTACTTACAAATATTTTTCCTTGAGTGTTTTTATTTCTCTAGAACAATAACAATATATATTGTTTTCCTTCTTATCAGCACAAATGCTAAGCTTTATTCATATATTTCGTATTTTTTGTCGTTAAAGAAAAAGTATGTCAAAATTTCAAAGAAATCGTAATAACACAGATGCACCTGAGCGTAGTAATTTACGTATAGAAAAATATTCTAAAAAAAAAAAGACTCAAAGTAAACAAAACATTGCATTATGACACGCTTATCAATCATTTTTACAAACATATTCAACATTTCGTGTTGTAAAACTAAAAACAAATATTGCGAAAATTCATATAGACCGGAAATCGCAAAAGTTTTAAATATAAGTAAAATAGCTTAAACTCGATCAGTTGTTATTGAGCCCAGCATTGATAAAACCATCATTGTGAAAAAGAACTCTGTTATCGATACGTTCAGTGATTCTTTAATGGAAAGACGTGAAATCATACAACGAACAGTTGTCGATGAACCCACTGCAGCTGAGATAATGTGGAAGCAGAACGTGGACAGTAAAAATGACGAGGTTAGTTGTATTTGTTATAGGAACTCTCGTAAAATTATTAGAGAAAAATTTAAATTTTTTTTTTTTTGTTTTTTTTTTTTTTTGTTTTTGTTTGCAAAAAAAACTATTATGCAAATAGTCGCTTAAATCTGTGGTCACAACCCGTAACAGCCTAACTCGAGTTAGGACACAATTGAGTATTAGCACCATCGTATTCAGCGTATCTAAATTTATTTGCTCTAAATTTTTCATGTTTGTATCTCTTCTAGGAAGGCAATTAATCCTAAAAAACCTAATAGCTTAAGTTATTTTTCTAAATGACTGTTTTGGCATAACTGCCTAAGTCAATTTAGGATTACAACAAATATAAACATTATTTTTTCATCATTGCCTAAATTAACTTAAGTCGTTAATCCAAAAAAATAAAGAAACAATTTTATTTTCCTAACTTGAGTTAAGCTCTTATTCCGAATTACAATTTCGTTTTTTGATAAACACAAATTGAGTTAAGGTCTTTCTCCAAACTTAAAGTTTTTTATTTAATCTGGAATAATAGCCTAACTCAACTTGAACTTTTTGACTTTCTTTCGTTCAACAATTCATATGAGCCTAAGTGTCTTTTTCGATAATATCTTTTGACTGCGAGAATAAACAACTATTTTTTGTTAACAACTAAGTAAAGAAATTCGTTTCCTTGGAATCTGTAGCAAAGTTTTCCAAAAAACACCTTCTCCTGATTTTCAGTGAAGATTCAAAACTTTAAACTCCTGTACTGAAAATATTGAAAAACAGACTTAGGCTGTTATGGGTTGTGACCACAGAAATATACATTTTTACTATCACAACGGAAATCTAAAGTTTCAGAACGGAATATTTCTTTACCCATAAATATTGTTTTAGAGTTTATTATGCATTCCGTAAAAACATTTAGCTGATTTCCCGTATTTCAAATGTGTGTATTTTTTTATATTTTTCTAAGGTTCACATCAAAAGTGACTAAGTTATTTCTATAATTTTTCAAAGTAGTTAATAAGCAAAGTATAAAATAACTAAACGAAAATTCATTACAGAGTTTAGATATCAAAAATTAGCTAGGTCATTAAAAGGAACCACAATTGCGATTTTTATCACACGAATTAATATCTCCCAAAGTTGCGTTACTTCAATCATCTGAGAATTTATCTTTATGTTATTGTCATTCATATCCTGGTCGACTTTTGTTTATAACTCGGACAAATCTTTTTTAATGCGCTATCAATTCTACCATAATCAGCATTCTGTATAAAAAATAGCAAGGAGAATTGATCATTTAAATTATTGATCATTTAGATAGAAATTTTAGTCCAAAATTTCAGTTTATCACAGAATTTAGGAATAGTCCAAAATTTCAATTCAGTGCAAAATTTAGGAATATGTGCGTAAAATTTATGTAATTGTTATTGTTAATTGTGTGGGAGTTACTAGAGAGAGTATGTTCATCCATCTGATTTTTCAAAATTTCGATCAAAGAAACTGTATTAAGTTTTGTGTAAAAAAAGAAACTAAATATGCAAGGACATTTGAAATGTTGACTGTGGTGTTTGGCGAGTCTATTATGAGCAGAACACAAGTTCATTTGTGGTATAACCGGTTTAAGGAAGGCCGAGAAGATGTCAATAACGATGCTCGTCCTGGTCGCCCGAGCACTTCAACAACCGATGAAAACATTGAAGCAGTGAAGAAAATGATTTTGGATAATCGCCGAATCACTATTAGAAAGGTTGCTGATGATGTTAGCATATCGTTCGGCTCATGCCAAGCAATTTTTACGGATGTTTTTGGCATGAAACGTGCGGCAGCGAAGATTGTTCCAAAATTGTTAAATTTTGAGCAAAAACAACGTTGCATGGACATAGCTCAAGAGCTGTTAAACGTCGTCAACGACGATCCAGATTTCCTCAAAAAGGTCATAAGTGGTGACGAATCATGGGTGTACTCGTATGGCTATGACATTGACAAAGTCCAATTATCCCAGTGGAAGCGCCCAGAAGAGCCAAGACCGAAAAAACACGTCAAGTTCGGTCAAATGTGAAGGTTTTGCTCACTGTTTTCTTCGATTGCAATGGCGTGGTGCATCATGAATTCTTGCCACAAAGTCGTACGGTCAATAAGTAATACTACCTTGAAGTTATGCGCTGTTTGCGCGAAGCAATTCGTCAGAAACACAATATGTGCGTAAAATTTATATAATTGTTATTGATAATTGTGTGGGAGTTACCAGAGAGAGTACGTCTGATTTTTCAAAATTTTCACGAAGTGTTATAATACAATATAATAGTCAAAATTTTAAGTAATTGCAGCCTACGAATTAGGAATTATAGCAGAGATATTTAGTATTGATAACTCAGTCGATTTATGTAGGAGGTACGAGAATGAAAGTGGCAATCCCAATCGATTTCATTGCCAGAAAACTCACTTTACCAAACACACAACATGTGTAAAATTTTACTAAACTCAGTGCAACTACTTGAAAGACATGGAGTCCTTCATCCATTTTTTGGTTTCAGAAATAAAATTAAATACAACACACATAAATCTGTGATTTGGATGAAACTTTTATTTCATTATAACGCTTGGACCTTGACATTCTGTACAAGATGCAATGGCATTTAAATGACCGCCTCTGGATTGGTTGCAGTAGTGGATTTTTTTGGGGCAGTTTTCGAAAAAATACGGCCCAATGGCACCTCCAGACCATAATGCGCACCAAACGGTCACTTTTCCTGCATGCAACGGCTTTTCCATGAGGTTCTCCGAGCCCCATCATATACGACAATTTTACTTGTTGGCGTAACCACTGAGTGATCAATGAGTTCCATCGCTGTACAAAATATTGTTCGATTAAAAGCCCACGTTTAAAACAAAACTGTTGTAGTAAGTTTTAACTATTTTTACGCGTTCTTCTACTGAATAAATAACACTTCAAATGACAGGTATTTATAGTTGACAACCTTGCCAGACCGGCGATTTTGAAACCATAAATCGCCAACCTGCATGGGATGTGCAAGAAGGGGTGTGGTTGATCAATTTTTCACAACGATAATAGAGAATTGCAAGTCAACACATTGAACAAGAACCTAAGCTATTGCAGTCTATAGATTAAGCATTGCAGAGGAAAGATTGGATTTCGAGAAATCCATCATTTTGTATGGGAGGTACCAAAAATGGTGTCTGTTGCAGTCTACCTATATAGATTAAAAATTACAAAGGAAAGATTGAATTTCGGGAAATCGACCATTTTGTATGGGAGGGACCAGAATGGGTTCCGTTGTAGTCTATAGATTAGAAATTACAAAGGAAAGATTGGATTTCGAGAAATCCACCATTTTGTATGGGAGGTAACAGAAAGCGTGTCTGTTGCAGTCTATAAATTAGAAATTACAAAGAAAAGATAGAATTTCGGGAAATCGACCATTTTGTATGCGCGGAAGGTACCATAAAGGGTGTGGCAGTACTATAAATGTTCATTGTCAGGCCTTACTTTGGCAAGTCTCTCAGCATGATATCAAATTTAATCCCTAACAGGATAGATGAAGTTACCACGTCTCACAAGATAATATTCGATAAGCAATTTGGGTTTAAAAGAGAACATAACACTATTCACCAAATTGGTAGAATAAAAAAGAAAATAATTAGGAACAAGCGCAACAGAAAGTCAACAGGGTTAATATTACTTGATGTTGAGAAAGCATTCGACACTATTTAGCATCACGGTCTACTTTTTAAATAAGTTGTAGCAGATGTGGCAAAGTATTTATGTAAAATTAGCGCCAACTTGCTAGACAACAGGGAATTTACGGTTTCAGTTGGGCAGAGCATCTCGTCGTTCAAAAGTATTCTGGCAGGACTACCTCAAGATAAATTTTATCACCAATTTTGCACTCGATCTATACTTCGGATTTCAAACCTCCCAAAGAAGTTTATATTGTTTACTATGCAGACGATATGGCTCTAATTTCATCATACAAGTTAACAAACGCCCTTTTAAAGAAAATGGAAAATGCTATTATGGGTTGTGAACGTTGAACCTAATTTTCCACTTTTTAAAGTATTTGTTGCAGATACTTTAAAAAGTGGAAAATTAGGACCAACGTTCACAAAACTCAAAGCATAATTTTTCCTTCGAACAAATCTCCAAAAAGAATCCCAACGAGACCAATATGCTTTGAAGGCAACAAATATTTTGGGAAGATTTTAGATAAAAAAAACTCTCCTTCCAAAAACGTATTCAATTATCTTGCGAGAAGACACTGCGTTCATTTAGGGCATTATGGTCATTTTTAAACAACCGATCGAGTCTAACTCGTAATAATAAGAATCTTATTTGCAAATGTGTTAAAGCCTACCTGTCTTTCACCTATATAGGTCTTTAGCTTCACCTATATAGCACAACGCGACAGAGAGCCACTTACGAAAAATGCAAATTCTTCAAAACAAATCTTTACAAATTATTTTCAATAAACATTGGAGGCACCACACTTCTGTGAAATATAATTCCAACGCTACCAAAAATTAGTTTAAACTTTTTAAACTTTCAGGTTTGGATGACAACGCCGGAAGTACGAAAGTGGCTTAAAGGAACTTGTGGATGTCACAGAAGGAATTTGAATTTTAGAAAATCGATAAATTTCTTCCATATAAAGAGAAGGGGTAGGCCGATATAACCCAAACATTAGAAAATATTTGGCTGTGTTCAAAGTTTTAAGAAGTTTATTAGAGATTTACGGCAGTTGTCGTGTACACCAAATAACCAGCCAGATAGATGGACGGACATCTCTCAATCGTCCAAAAAACTTATGGAACGCATTTGGTCAAAAAATAGTTGGTTCTTTAGACTCTTCCTTCCCAGTGTGCAATTTGATATACTCGTATACCTTCATTCCTCCGAGTGAAGTTACAAAAAGCCCGCATAAAGAGATCGTCAAAGTTTTTCCTGCTAATAATTTGACACAACCGTCCTTCACACCGGCACGGATTTTGAACGCGATCTCTCATTCAGTTTCATTTATAGCACTCGATTTTGTCAGTTCATTTCCAGTGTGTTTTCTGATCCTTACAATGATTAAAAATGTTGAACAAACAATTTGCAAAAGGTTTACGATGAATCGACTTTATCCACGTCAAATACATATGAATGATACAGCGCATTCAAAATCAGTCGAGATGTGGTCGAAAATTTGCCTCGCTCTTGTCGACTATTAATGTTTTCAACTGAAGTAATCGTCGATTAGATGAAGGAAATGATAGCTGAGAGCGTTCATTTAAGTTTGTGAGAGGACAGTCATTGAATATTCTGTTTCTCAGAAAACACTTTGTGCTATATCATACTATTGTTTGGGTATTGAAATCGTTGTTTTCCAACTAGTTCCAAACGATTTTCTTCAAAACCTCAAATGCGTAAAGGTAGCTGGAGACATGCTTACCTCCGACATTATAACTGGTAATGGGACATGGTTTTATGAGATGAACATACAAGCCAATCAACAAGCTTCGGAGTGGTGCCTTCCAACAGAACCAAAACCGAAGAAAACTAGTTCAAGTTAATTAAAAATCAACATATTGTTGACTGTTTTCTTTAGTTATCGCAGTGTTGTGCACATGAAATTCTTGCCAGACGGTCTGGCGGTAGAAAATAATATTGTCTAGGCATTATGCGTTGATTTGAAAAAGTAAGTTCTATGTAAAAGGCCAGATTTGCAGACAAACTGATACTGAAACTGATAGATTTTGCGCCACTGTAAGGGATTTTTGGCCAAAAACTTAGCGAATATCATCGAACATCCGCAGTATTCCCTTGATACAGCTCAGCTTGACTTTTTTCTTTTTCTAAAATCCAAATTATCAGTTTAAGGCAACCGTTTCCTGTCGATTGAAAGCACAAAAGAGAAGTCATGGTGATAATTGAAGAATTTTCCGAAAAATGCTTTTGAAAAATGTTTTGTTGATGTGACTGGATTCATTGTCATACGTGTATCACTTCGGAAGGGTTCTATTTTGAAGGCGGTACAATAAATTTGAATAAACAATAAATATTTTGTATTGTATCGATCAATTCCCGGGTTTTTTTTTTTTTTTTTTTTTTTTTTTTTTTTTGACAGAATATAAATTGTTTTAGCTTGCAACAAAAACGAATTTATATTAAATTTAATGAAACATTATTATAAATTAAAATTCACCTTATTTTTGAACACACCTCGTATGTCCATAGACCTAAATAAATGAAATGAAAAAAAATAAAAAATTAAGATTTTTATTTCAATTGCAGATGTTATCTTCTTACCTAATACACACAGGTATTAGAGTGCCATTTAGTTTACTCGAACTTGCCGTCCTATTTTGTAGCTACCGCTAGACGGATGTTCATTGACTTGATCAGGAAATACTTGCCCGTAAATCGGAAGTCATGAACTATACTAGAAATTCCGCAAAGAGTTATAATTGCCCCCAGTAGAACAACAGCCAGAACAACAGTTGAAGTCAATCTAATTGAGAGGTGCTAATGAGTTGAACTGTTTGAATTGTGTTGGGAGTATTATAAATACGAGAACTATACCCTGTGCCACCAAATGGCACAACAAAATCTCATAACCTCTATTTGGAATCTTTGAAGTTCATCGAATTTGTACGAAATTTTTCGGTCACCATACACAAGCGTTAAAGCAAGCTTATTGTGCCTACACTCGCACATGACTATAACATTCAGGGCTACAAATAATAATATTTAACAATTCATAAAATGCAATAATAAAAACGAATTGCAAAATACAGGCTGGCTGATGTATGTTGCCACCTAGACTTGATGATGATGTATGTTGCCACCTAGACTTTTCTCAGAGATAATGGAAGAATTGACGTTTCCAAAACGATACTGAAAGATAGCCTCTTTCAAACCTATGTGATTTGAAGAAACTTCACACTCCTTTGCACGGCAAGATTTTCAGGTTTTACTGTACCTGATTTTTTCTTATATGATAATTGTAAACAGGAATTTAAAATAAAAACCAATTAATTTGTTTGATTTAAAGCGACAAATTCGAACGACAATTAAACAATTTCTAGCAAAACAACTAGGAAAAAAAACAAATTCACTTGCATCTCTCACATTCAGTGAGCTTATACGCATTCTATTTTTAGACTCATTCAACGGACCTATAATTTAGCCACGATTCCAAACGCTGTAGTTTGAAAAACTTTCTACGACTTGTCGATTTCGCGACTACTTGAAGTGTTCGTCAGACACATCAAGATGACAGCCGCTCAAATAAGGATAGGTGACTGTATTCGGGGCTGAAACTGCGATCATGCGAATGAAAGTCACGTGTACTAACCATCGTATCACGGTGGGTCACAACTGAAGCAAATTATAAATAGATAACGAAGTTGCACTTACGTTACTTGGTCATTTACAGCCATAAAACAAATCGCTCAATTCGTTCGAAAATCAAAAGAACAATACTTCTTTGTGTTCGCCTTTGTAACTCGAATAGATTTTCGTTCTGAACGACTTTTATTTCAGTTAAGTAGAATCACCATAAAACTAGCATTTCTTATGTGAACCAATATGAAGAAATGCCGATTAAATAATATACAGTGTTATCTATTTAGTGGGGTTTCAAAACCGCCGATTTGGCAAGGCTGACAGCTATTAAATACCTGTCATCTGAAGTGTTATTTATTTAGTGAAAAGTTTGCCATTCACGAATATGTATCGTTTATATCCGTGAATGGCAAACTTTTCACTAAATAAATAACAATTCAGATGACAGGTATTTAATAACTGACAGCCTTGCCAAATCGAACAACCGAAGAACGCGTAAAAATAGTTAAAACTTACTACGAAAGTGGTGATTTAAATGTGATGCATTTCGTGTATTACAATTTGATTATGCTCGTCATAATCGACCTCTGTACAAGTAATTGGCAAAATTATAAAGAAATTTGAAGAGACTGGAAGCGTTACAGATGTGGTCGGGCTTGTGCATCACTGCAATGTACGCACTGCCAAAAATATCTTTTCTGTTAGTGAAAATGTGGCGAATAATCCGAGAAGCCGTTGTCGTCGTATTCGGCCGTATGATAGCCGACTTCTTTTGGCCTGCACTTAAAGATTATGAACTGGACTATATGTGGTTTCAACAAGACGTTGCCACGAGCCACACAACGCAACCGATTTTGGCTTTATAGCATGAAAAGTTTCCAGAAAGTGTAATTTCACGTTTTGAGAACGCGTATTGGCCACCAAGGTCATGCGATTTGTCGGCATTGGCACTTTTTTGAAGGGCTACGTCAAAGACCGTGTTTACGCGAATAATTCCTAAACGTTGAAGCAAACCAATATTCATCAAGTTATCGCCGAGATACCGCCTGAAGTGTGCGAAAAAGGGATCGAAAACTATCTCAAAAGGATCCACTGCTACAACCAATTCAGGTGGCAAGTTCCAAGGATTATAATGAAATAAAAGTGTCATCGACATCATAGCCTTATGTGTGTAAAAATGGATAACCCGGTATAATAGTAATACCATTTTTTGCAAATTTTGATAAATAATAAAAACTTTCTATATTTTATACAACTTTGTTAGCAATGCTTTCGTTCATAGACGATTCGTTCATCTATCGTTTTGAATGTTTTGTGGAAAACGGAAAATGTTTCATATAAATTCAAGAAAACACTTCAAAGAAGTTATGGAAAATAAATGAACAATGAAGAACAAAAAAATTTACATGAATATGAAATTTGTATGAATTTTTCCTTTTTTTTCTTTATTCATTTCAAAAGTAAACCATTTTTTATTTTCTTGGTGTCGCAACATTCATCAGCTACTTGAAATGAATAAAGAAAATAAAATTTATGTGAATTAAGAAAAAAATTCATATAAGAAAAAAAAAAGTTAAGAAAAATTTTTATAAATTTTTAGTCTTTATTCATTTCAAAAGTAACAAAATTTTTTTTTATTTTCTTAGTGTAGCAACGTTCATTAGCCATTTGAAATGAATAAAAAAAAATTTGTATGAATTAAGAAAAAAAATTCATATGAAAAGAAAAGTTAAGAAAAATAAATGATTAAGAAAAAAAATTCATATAAAATTTATTTTCTTTATTGATTTTAAAAGTAGTATATTTTTTCTTATTTTCTTAGTGTAGCAACATTCATTAGCCACTTGAAATGAATAA
>JAHXMU010024586.1:0-20604 GCA_019455685.1 Philornis downsi
AGCAGCGATAATAATGACTACAGTAAGAAGGATACACACACTCGCATACAAATCCACATAAAAGGATGACTATGCCGGGCATACACGTTATGGAAACAAGTTTTTCCTTTTTGCCGTTTCCTTTCGCTTTATTTTAAAGGCTTTCTATGCTGTTTGCTTAAACAAAAGAATAGGTAGTCCAACTTCGTTGTCTCGCAAGATTGTTATATTATAGGTGAGGTTGTGGGGTGGATAGACTAACAAAACGGGAGAAAAAAAGTTTTGTTATAGTGTGGAAGTTTACTTTAGCATGCGAGAGTTTAGTAAAGATTTTTTTTTTTTTTTTTTTGATTTCATTAATTTCTCACCATTTATGATCATTGTTGATTCAACTATACAATTTTTTTTTATAAAACTGACTCGAATGAGACAGTTTAGTCTGAAATTAATGAAATGCAGCAGATGACCCTTGAATCGCATAATATTTTACTATCAAAAACACATGTTTGCCAATTTTATTGATATCCGCAACTTAAATGCAAGCCGTCAACATATAATAATTTAGAATGAATTTATCGATTACTTATCGATTCTCAATTTATATTTTTGGTTGAACTCTACAAAATATAATAGAATTAAAAGAGCTGTGGAAATTCAGGAATTTGTTTGTCCGGGAAATCTAAGAGATTTTGCTAATAAAAAAAAAATTTTGATATATTGCGGAAAAGCAAAAAAAAATTAAAAATTAAAAAAATTAAAAATGCGTTGCATTCGCATATCAATTTTCGGCCTTAGTTCTTCCTTTTTGTTAAGTTATTTATCGAAACGGTGTCTATTTTAAAATCATATCGGATATACGAATCATGAAAACATATATTATTAGTTGTTGAAAATAATTACCTCTGCCCTTTTTAACTTATTACTCAATGAATTATAAATCATTTTAGAAATGAATTAAAATGAAAATCACTATTTTAATAACTACAATTAGCTTAAATTGAATTATAAAATGAACTATTTTTAGATGGTGTTAGAGCCCATCTTACCCAACTATGAAATTAAAAACAACCCATTATTTGGGATGCTTAGGTGGCAACCCAGCGGTGCACGGAGGTTTAGTAGTTGTGGTCGGCGAGAGCACAGGCTTCTTTGCACTTCAACAACCACCAGAAACACTCGATCAAGCCGTCCTAAGCTTTCTACCAATGGAAGTCTCACATCCCTAACCTTTTTTCCCCCCAGAAAGTATCAATTCCCCGTAAGTAAATTAGATACATAGTGCGAATAAGAACACAGATCTGATTGTGTTCCAACCAGCTCAGTTGAGCCTAAGCTCCGCCCAGATCACCTATAGTGAATTGGAATCTGAGTCCCAGAAGAAAAAAGGCATACGGTTTTACATTAATAGACTTTCTTATTAAGCATACGAAGCAGCAATTTTGACCCAATATCCAGGACAACATCATTCATAGGATTTTATTGACAACGAAGGCAAGTTAGATAAAATCAATCACTCTTTAGTGTAACGTTTAAACTGTCACAGTTTATGCTGTATCCTAAACGAGTAGATCCCTGGTCGTCGAAACAGTTAACTTCACTATGTTCTTGTTTACATTCTCTCTCGTTTATATTTTCCGTATCATCTCCTTAAGTATGCTGGTGCAAAAAAGCTCAACAAGATCTATGCCTACAGTGAATGGAATGCAGAATGATCGTCTGCAAAAGCATATAAATTTCATTTTTGCTGAATGAGGCTAATAAAGACAGCTTTGTTGTTAACGAGAAGGCAGGTTTGATAAAGTGTGAATACTCGATCAGTTGTCGATTCAACAACAGATTCTGCGAACCACAGCTCATGGAAATGTGGCCCCAATGGAAGTAGTGGATGTAAATTAGTCCAAAATTTGGTATCATTTTTCAGACCAATATATAGACATATACACTCGCTTAGCCAAGTCATTTGTAAGATATAACTAACAAATAAAGAATGGTTCCAAAATTACCTAAAGAGAGATCAAATTAGAATAGCGCCACATTCCTTTTTCCCTTCTCACACAGTTCAAGTAATCTTTTGTTACAAATTTACCAGGCTTGTTACATCTTGTGTGATCTTTTTTAGATCTTTCCAATGCAACATTTATTTAGTAAGATTATGATTAAGATTATCAATATTGTGAATGCACTATGATAAAAATTGAAAGGATTCCAGTTTGGATTCATGGAAATCAACTGAAGTGGAAAGTCCCTCCAGTACACGATCTACACATCGTTTCCCGCAAGAAGACTCTAAAAGTTATTTCTTTGAACAGACGCATACTTTGAGATCACCATGTAAATGGGGGCGTGGCAGTATTAAAAAGTATTAAACCATAAATCGGTACTTAAACAAAAGCTAATAATCATTAAGGAAAACAGTGGTTAAAATAGGACTGGAAAGAGTGAAATATTCAAAGTACATTTTGCCACCGCTTTTCCAATTCAGCCTACGCTATTTTGGCTACTTGCGGCTAGACAATAATGATGTCGATTGATTTTTCCAAAAGTTTCTTCATTTTCATGATGATTCTAAATCACACCCATGTACCTCTCTCGCTTAGAATGATAGCGTAGTGAAAAAAGTAAAATCAAAATCCATTATCAATAGCCAAAAACACCAGCAACATGAACACAACTACAACCACCAGTGAAGCAAAAGCAATGACGTTGCAAGTGTGAGAAGGAAGACAGACAAATCTCTAAATAACTGTAACAATCTGATACCACCG
Organism: Philornis downsi; assembly: GCA_019455685.1. NCBI lineage: Eukaryota > Metazoa > Arthropoda > Insecta > Diptera > Muscidae > Philornis > Philornis downsi. Next base: position 2,745 of record JAHXMU010024586.1, read on the forward strand.
CCAAGCGGCCGCTCATTCCAGCACTCTGCCACTAACGAAAGGTATCCAAATGTACACTCGTACAAGCGAGTGTGTTTCAACCAGGAGAGGAGTCCACGCAATGAGTACACAGTCTCAACTTGCTGACAAAAACTGAGTGCCTGTTACCAAAGCAGCGTGCTACATTCGTGTGTGCCGTTGCATGTGACGTTAGCCGCATGGCTTCGTGTGTTGTTGGTCTTCTGCTCTTCTGGTGGCAGTGGCATTAAGCATGTTGCCAACAGTCAACACTCACGCTCAATGGCTGTCAGTCACGGTTGGAGATACGGATACTTTGTTTGTATTTATAACCAAACAGTAGAATTACATTCGCTGGTGACGACTCTCTGAATTATGGAGATGGGAACGAATGGTCTCTGTGTTTGCAGGGGTCGTAGCACAGGGGCGCACAGCTAAAGAGCTGAGACGGCTTTCTCGGGTATTCTCTCTTGACCCGCGCTCATGGTGGCATGAGTTACTCACAACCTTAGGCCATGAATGTCATGGATGGTCTGTCTTTCGTATACTAAGAACTTAATAAAAACCGCTGCCAAAGTCGGTCGATGCTTGGAGGATTGAAGTGGGAGGAGGGAAACTGACTTTGTCGAGAATGAACACATAATTGTTTGCTAAACTGGACTTGATTAGGCTTTGTGCAGAAGGTTATCTGTTATCTGAATTTGTTTGTTGTTGTGTACAATTATTCGATTAAGCAGCCTTCAGTTGTCATGATCCTATGGCCTTCTCCTCTCGCTCTCTCTCTCCCTCTCTCGCTTTCTTTTTGAGGGTGAACGTAAGAAAATCGTTCAAAAAAAGTGTCAATTTAACACCACCCATCGGTTGTTGCCTGAAATTAAAATTGTATTTGGGTCGTTGCGTATTTGTGGGTGTCTGCATGAAGAATGTTTATTGGTATATGAAGAATTTTCATGTCATTCGCTACTAAACAACTTGACTGTGGAAGGCGAAGAGAACTCACAGTAACCCCTTGGGATGGGGATTTTAGAAATGTTTTCTACAAATATGAGTTCTTCTGTTATTATTATAGTTGGTGACATGCAAAAATAAATTGACTTAAGCAAAGTGATTTTTAGATTCCGTTCAGTAAGTGTAAAAATGCAATTTCGTATATTTCCGCTAAATGTGGGAAGTCCTCTCATATTCTACTCAGGGTTTGCAAGTAATTTATTTTGCTTAGGCGGGTTAAAATCTATACGTCAGAGCCATATTTGGTGTAAAGGCATTCTGAACTTCTATGCCAATTAGAGTAGAGATCTAAATACAATTAATAAATAATGCAATGAATTTTGAACAACTAATGAGACTTAATTAGGGTACATTTTGAGGTGCACAAATTTTGAAATTTATTTGTTAATGCTCGGAAAAACTTTTCATAAATTTTAATAAGTTGATTTTGTTTTTAATCCTTTAGAACATGATTGACGGTAAATACTTGACAAATATTAAACAAAGTAACAAAGATTTGTATATTTTTGTATATGTATGTGACTGTTTAGCTTGTCTGAAAATAGTAACAACGTTAACAATGTCTAATGGCATTTCTATAATATTATTTCCGACTTTGCAAAGCTGCTAATGCAATAAATTTCATACGTGAATTAAATTTATCACAATCATCCCTCGATTGCTTAAAAAAAAAAAAAAAAAAAAAAAAAAAAGAGGTATATCAGATGACTCGTTAGGAGTTTGTTTGCAATTTTTAAAACGCAGTAAAATTTTGTTTGGATCTATAAACAATGCTAGCCATTTTTTTTTTTTAAATTATTTCATGTAAATGTTTAATATACAAGTATCTCCATTGTAAGTAAATGAAAATGAAAACCGGTAAACTATAGTATTTTTTTGCCCACAACCGTATGCCGCCTTTTTTGAATATACAATTTTCAATTCATCAATTCCTTGTGGTAGTTCCCACAGTAGAAAAATCTATTCAACCGCCAAATTTGTAATTTTTTTCGGACAATTTCACCAGATATAAACATTTCCATCAACTGAGTTCAAATATCGGTGTCATGAAAATCAAACATTATTTTAACAATTTAGCTGCCATATTAAAGTCAATAAATAAATTAATTTTTTTGGGAGGAATGCGGAGGCCAACACGCCCATAAGAACAATTGACGATGGATTTGGGACATTTAGAAGTCAGTTAGAAAACGAATTTTTCCTGCGCAATTTAAAATGTGATTCTTAATTATCAGCACATCGTAGGATATCATGACGATGTCATGACCTGGCATAAGGAAATCCTATGTAACCAAAATAATTGTAGAATATGTACTAATTAAGCATTTTTAAATTTGTGGACCTTATAAAATAGCCTTTGTCAAAATTAGTTGCCGTTATACTGATAATTCTAGTTCTGATTACGCCAATAGTCTTGATTCAGCTAATACCGTCAAAATTATTCCAAATGCACAGAACGCTACAGAATGACGAGTTTGTTTAATTATTAACAAGTTGTGAAAGATTTGTTAAAAATAAATCCATTCAATTTACAATAATCTGACGGGTGTTTTTCGTCTTTTTTGTTTAACTGAACTTCTAAATGATACAAGATAATACAACAACTAAATCTTATTATTACATAAAAGTGAATTAATTGAATGGAATTACAGTCGATTTGGAAGGTAAAAAGGGTTAAAAACCTTCATTTGCAGAACAAAAATATGTAGTAAAGCCAAACGTTAAGAGAAAATTACTGCTCATAGAGTGATTATCTGCGAAGATAACCAGTTATAAACACAAATTTTCAGTTTGATAAATTCCTTTTATTAAGTTATTTATAAATCATTACATTCTCTTATTGAGGAATCATTCAATCTTTTAAAATAATCCTTAAAAAATTTGTATCCTGTTTCCTCATGTCCTCATGTCATTTGCATTTTTCGTAAGTGTTTTTTTGGCGCGTTGTGCCATACAGGTGAAGCGAATGACATCATAGGACTTATAGTACACTTGTAAATAAGATTCTTGTTTTTAAGGCTTAGACTCGATCGTCTGTTTAAAAATGGCCTTAATGACTTAATGAATGCAGTGCCTTCTCGCAAGATAATTGAATATGTTTGTGAAAGGAGAGTTTTTTTATCTAAAATCATCCCAAGATATTTAACATCATTTTAAGTTTCTATGATGTTGCATTCAAAGTGCGAGTATATTGGTTTCGTCGGGAGCCTTCTCGGAGATTTGTTGAAAGGGAAAATTATACTTTGAGTCTTGTGAGCGTTGATCTTAATTTGCCACTTTTTTAAGTATTTGTTGCAAGCCATTAGACTATTTTCCATTTTCTTTAAGAGAGCGTTTGTTAACTTGCTTGATGAAATTAGCGCCATATCGTCTGCATAATAAATGCAATGTCAACTTCTTTAGGAGGTTTGAATTTCGAAGTGTAGATCGAGTACAAAATTGGTGATAAAATTGATTCTTGAGGTAGTCCTACCGGAATACTTTTGAACGATATGAGATACTCTGCCCAACCGTAACCTCAAATTCCCTGTTGCATAGAAAGCCGGCCATGATTTTGCACAAATACCTTGGCACGTAAGCTAAAACTAATTTAAAAAGTAGACCGTGATGCCATACGAGGTGTGATCAAAAAATAACTGTTATTTTCAATTTTTTCAAAAAGTATTTATTTATTCATCAATAACTATCTTGTACCCTTCAAAGTAATCCCCCTCAGATATAATACACTTATGACAGCGTTTTTCCCAATTTTCGAAACACTTCTGAAACGTACCTTTGGGTATCGCCAACAGCTCCTGTTTCGATTTTTCTTTTATCTCCTCATTCGTAGCAAAACGCCTTCCTTTTATCAGTGTTTTCAGTTTTGGGAAGAGGAAAAAGTCAGCGGGGGCCAAGTTCGGTGAATACGGTGGTTGAGGCATGATTGCGGTTTTTTTTTTGGCCAAAAACTCACGCACAAGCATCGATGTGTAAGCTGGTGCGTTATCATGGTGCAAAATCCATGATTGGTGTTTGACAATTCTGTGCGTTTCTGACGAATTGCTTCGCGCAAACGGCGTATAACTTCAAGGTAATATTCCTTATTGACGATCTTGTACGATCTTGTGGCAAGAATTTGTGCCATTACAATCGAAGAAAACAGTGAGCAAAACCTTCACAATTGACCGAACTTGACGCGCTTTTTTTGGTCTTGGCTCTTCTGGACGCTTTCATTGGAATGATTGGGCTTTGGTTTCAATATCATAGCCATACACACATGATTCGTCACCAGTTATGACCTTTTTGAGGAAATCTGGATCGTCGTTGACGACGTTCAATATCTCCTGAGCGATGTCCATACGATGTTGTTTTTGCTCAAAATTTAGCAATTTTGAAACAATCTTCGCTGCCGCACGTTCCATGCTTAAAACATCCGTAAAAATTGCTTGGCATGAACCGAACAATGTGCCAACATCATCAGCAACAACTCTAATAGTGATTCGACGATTATCCAAAATCATTTTATTCACTGCTTCAATGTTTCCATCGGTTGTTGACGTGCTCGGACGACCAGGACTCGGAAACAATTTCTTTTGGTCGTCCTGATTTGGGAGCGTCCATTACGGAGAAATCGCCCGTATAAAATCGTTTAAACCATTTCTATCAAGTTCTTTTATTTGGTCCATTTTCTTCATAAACAGACTTTATTTGTAGGCTGACTTCAGCAGTCGTTTTTCTTTTTTGGAAATAGATAATAATAATATACCTGAAATGCTCTTTTTCGCTCGTTTTTTCCGTTTTTTTTAACTTTTTTTTTTTAAACACTATAACCATTGACGACTAGAACGAGAACACATGTAAACATTAGTTAACAGTTTAAAGAAGGGGTGGGCGGATGTTTTGATAGTGTTTGAAGGAACTCTACGTCATGAGAATTGACGTATGGTGAACTAACGAATTAACCGAACGAACTTTCCGAACAACCCAATACAACTAAATTTGGTTCAAACTGCATCCGTAATCTAGAATTTAAGACTAATTGTGTTGCCCCATTTATTATTTTAATTCCGATGGCAATATAAATGTCAGGAATTACAACATGAATACACTAAACGAATTGTTGCTAAACTAACCATTTTTTATCAATGTTCCAGAACCAGTTTATTCACAGCTTCAACCGCAAAATATTTTACAAATATGAATTACTGATAGAGGACAGGTTGACGCTTACAATTTTGTATTACGTTTTTAAGAACAAAAACTCTATAGGACAAAAACATATTTTTATACAAATATGAAATCAGCCAAAATTAAAGTAGAGAAATTGGTCCTTAGTGCAAAATTAGGTAATTAGAGGCTGTTGTAAAAATTGTTACTGTACGATAACTAACACTAATTCTATAACTCCTTAATTCTATAACTCCTTAATTGTATAAACTACCCAATTGCTTTTAGAGCTGCGTGTAAAGACCCTATTTATTATACTGTTAATACCCTGCAACAGCAACTGGCCGATCCCGTTGAACAAAGTTGAAAATATGTCCTTTAGGATAGCTTTTTGTTGCACGGCAACAAAACTCGTAAGAAATCTATCGTGCGGGCAATATGATTTTTTATCATTCCGCAGAAGATAATTTTGTAAGAAATATAATAAATATAGTTGTATACCTTCCTTATCTAATGTAGTGCGATCTAATTTTGTTTAATCTTTTTGTTCTACCTACATTTATTTGCAAGCCCTTAACGTTTGTTCATGTATGACTATAGAAATCATTACACACAAACACGCTCAACTATTACAATGCACGCATACACGCATGTTTTGCACAGGCTGATGCAAATCATGTCACATGTTTATATTTCGCCGATATAAATTCACATGCAATGTCGAAAATGCACATACGCGAATTTATTTCGCGTCTATTTTAGATGACAATTTCACTGTAATTTGAGTTGTTCGTAAGTTTTGGAATAGTAACTGGCGGTTGTGCTAATGTTTAAACTTTGCTCATTCTCAAAAATGACTTGATTAAGTGCAGACTCATACTAACAAGTCCAAAACATTCAATTAATACATAACCAAATTAACCAGTGCGTGGATATTTTCTTATCTGGACAGATGAAAGACTTCTAATTTCATGTTAGGTGGCTGTGATGGAATGGGAATTCAAAACATAGACCTTCTACTGGCGATAACGAAAAAAGAATCTACAAAGACTCATTATTACATACAATGACGCCAAAATTCGTATTAGAAACGCGCGCACTAGGCGGTCTCACTAATTACTATTCCATTTACAATTCTTTTGCAAAATTCCTGTGAATTAAAGTTATTTCATTAAGTGGAAAGGGAAGCCGTAGTGTTATTATTTAACATAAACTGAAATCTGTTAAACTTTACAAGAAATTTGAAAACAACAACAACTAACACACAGGATGAGTCAATAAAGATGATGCCGATGATGCCTGTGATGCCTGTGATTGTACGCAGTGATGATGATGATGATGGGTTTATGCCACGTATGCACAGGGGGGTGACACACACTCACCTATTTAAGAAGATTTCCATCATACAACATAAAACTTACTATGGCAAGCAACGTTACGAATACCCACACATAAGTATAGAGACACATGAAACTTTTGTCAATACAACGGGGACAGAGTGTGAGTGCCATGTATGGGTTTGTGTGCAAGTGTTCTCAGATCTTTAAAATAGTTATGGAATAGCATTTACCCCATTTTTATGATACACGCACTTACAAACAAACTGACATACACACAAACACATACGCAAAGGCACACACACTCCCACATGCAGTTAGGCAAGTTACACACAAGGATTATCAACATGAAGCCATTATACAAAGTTGGCAACACTTAACATCTTCTCCTAAAAACAACAAATAAAGAGACGACACCAACAATAGCAACATCAAATGTTTATATATAAATGTATACGCGTGTGTATGTGTGTATCCCTTTGAAGGATGTAATACGGAGACAAGCAAGAAGAACAAACCGACTGTAACGTTTTGCTAATAATGAAGCCAAAAAGCACAAAAGTGTACAAAAACAGTGAACGAAAAGTGTAACACAACAGCACAAAGCCAACAACGTAGTATGTGTTGGTTCATGCTGTATCTGAGCATGTATTAACATTTACACGACAAATACAAACAAAATATATCCTTTTCTACTTATAAAACATACACAAATTTCATTTAGTGGATACAGTCACCCGCAGAACACTCACTCATAATGACAAAGTCCTTTGGAACTTTTTCTATTATATCTCTTGTGCTACTAAATGTCAGCTAACAGTGGTTTCGAGGACACTGTTTGTCCTCACAACCGACACATTACAACAAGGCTATCTATTGCAAGTAAACCCAAAGGATTAGTACTTTAACTGTGTCCACTGTGCAATCCTACTTCCACGACTGTTGTGCGGTCATGAAGGTGACATGTCCATGTTCTTTCTGTGTTGTTATTTCCCATTTATCCACCTGTTTTGTTTTTCTCCTCCAGGTACTGCAAAATACAATAGTTTGAGTGTATTCGTTATTTTCATTTATTGATATTTTCTTTTTGGGCAAAATAAGGAAAGCGGTGACAATAGTTAAATAGCACTGCTTGATTTAGCAATATAATACTTAAAGTGAGTTAGATTTGTCTTCCTTTAATAAGCACATGGTGTTTATTTCTGCTGCCAGGTAAGAAACAAAAAAACCTAAATGAACTCCATATTAAATTGAATTGTATTAAAGTATTTATTTGTGCGGTGTTTACTTTAGCTTTAGTCTTTGAAGTAATTTATTGATATAAGCTAATGCTATTTGCATATTGTCTATTCATACATCAAATAGCAATTCTAATTTATTCAGTGATAACTGAATAATTCAGGTCTCAACTCCACTTCATCCGAAAATGTCAACTGTCTGAAATATCTTGTCGAAAATACTAATCAATATGTTAGCTGCCATAGGCATAGACATAGACCAATAATGCAGTGACAATTTTTCCTTGTTCCGAAGCTAATAAGACAATTTGCACTAATTTGTCTTTACTTAACAGCTATACCTTTCTACGTTATTGTGTTGAATAATCGGAATTCCAATGGTGCCAAATACAAACCTTTCTCGGTCATCGGAGATAATTCTGCATTATATCAAAGTAAAAAATAATGGGTTAATAAAAACGTCTCGGACGGTAAGGTTAGACGAGTTCAGATGGCAGAGTTGGCCTGTCAGCTAACACAAACTAATAAAAAAAAAGCAGAAATAGGCTTTTTAATAAATATATAGCACATTTAGGCAAATTGCGTTCAAATTTCGGAAAAAGCCAAGAAAAAAAATCTTGCCTAAACAAGCAAAATATTAAAAAAAACATTTCCACTGGATAAACAGATTAAATCGATATATGTACAATGCAAGAGGAAGTTTCTAATACGTCCACCTATTTGATGATGGGTCGATACTGCGTTCTCTACATTGTGGATTGCAATCTATGGTGATGGAGATGCTTTTATCTCCATCCTAGCCTATCTAATAGCTCCTTTTTATTCGTATGCTTGAAACATTAAATCGCTTTGGAAAAGAATTGTCTTTTTGCCTTTTTTCTGTTACATAAACATTTAGCTAAAGTTATATTCTGGCCAATCTTTGCTTGCAAATATTTTGTTAAATGTAATTAAATTGTATTCTTTATTATTCAGTATGTTTGAAAAAACAAACTCTATGATTTGTACATCAAGGTCCATAGATCTAGATTACCTCTTCACCTAAATACAAATGTTTGAAGTTATATCTTGACTGCACTTGGCTTCCATAGCCAAATTCCATCAACAGTATCAAAATATAAGCAATCTTAATCTGCTTATGTTCGCGAACGTAGCTCTCAGTGCCATTTGTGCATATTAAGAAAGCAAGACAGGCAAAAAATTCATCTCGGCCGAACACATTTGCGCACACTGTGCAACGAATGCTACTCTAACTCCCCATTTGCATTGTACGGGTACTGTCATACAACGACAATGTTAAATTCAAACATTTTGCTACAATATCTGTTGGTTTTTTTTTTCAACTATATCTATATAACTTTTTGTCGGCACACATTAATACATTCACTGCTACTTGCACAGGCACACATAGACACACACTTCTAAAGTATTGCATGAACATTACCAAATACACACAAACAGCCTTTGGCACTTTTTGTGCTTAATACTAACACATCAGCACACACATTCGTGAACTCAGTCTGACGCTACTAGTTACAGCAACAATGATAGCAACAATATAACAACCCCCAACAACCTCAACTACAACATGTTTGCCCCAACACCCAAAACCCAGTACCCAAAACGACATTACGGAATTTTTCCATAGCAAGTATAAAACCATTACCATGACTTTGACGCCTTTACCGAGTATGCCGTACTGTGTTGCTTGCGATGTGTGTATAAATTAAGTATTTATGTATTGTGCTCCTATGTATGTATGCAAGGACGACCGAATCAGGAGCGTAGATGCGGAGAGAAATGTTGACCCAATCAGCGTCCATAGACTTATTTTAGGCTTTGCGATCGATTTAAGAACAATCACAAATCCCATGGATGATTATTCAATACAATGAATTTCAATGTAATTCATTTAACACACTTATTCGTTAATATGAACGGGGCATAGTTAATAATAATTAAATAAATTTCTTACTAAAATGAAGTAAACATCTTTTCGCCAACTTTTATTTGCCTCCGGTGCTTTTCCCTCACTTATTATTCCTGGCGTGGGCTTTACAAATAAATAAATAATATCTTTAAATAACATGATCTTTAAAATGAAAGTGAAGCGCCGGCGTCAAAATTGTTTTTAAATTAGAATTTTTAATTTAAAACAGAGTTAAATAATTATGAATAAAAATTAAAGCGCGTGATTTTATTAACAGTTTAAGCTGCCTCTTTTACCGCTTTGAACATTTTTTTCTAAATATTCATCGTAAACTATAAAGAGTAGACAAGGAGTAAACTTTTGTCCATTTTTGTTGAAGTTTTGCAAATTGAATTTCGAATAAATTTAGCATAAATTGTTAACGAAAAGTCGAGCGAAATTTTTTTTATCTGTTTGAGAGACCGTCGTAATTGTGGGAGTAGTTATTAAAAACTCAAAAAAAATCCTTGTTTATCGAAAGAAAACAGAGCGCGTCTGACACGCCCACTTACATAACACGCATCTTCACCTCCTATACATCTTAAGCGGCACTAAGATTAGAAGGTCTCAAATTGGAGACAACTTAGTCTAGTAGGAAAAATGTACTCTTACTAGGACAAAATTTCAAAATTTTTGTTATCGGAAAGTGTGATCTCTTGTGGCAGCAAGGGAGCCAATTATTAGATGAAATGCCAATCCTTCAAGTGGCAATGCTTAAGTAAACAGTTACAGTTACGCAGTTACAGACTGCGGGCCCGCCGCGTCTTCAGTCCGTACTTTAACGAAAACAATGATGACGGTTATAACAGTTGTTCACGGAGAGCTCAAATACATCATGATAGCCAATTTTTTTAAACCAAAATTTGATAGAATGGATGTGGTCTCCACTAAGTGTTTGTCAACACGGATATTTCACGCAGAGGCGATGAGAGTTTATCCCATTAGACATTTTCTTGTTGGGTTTTCTTGAGTTGCAAGTCTATAGCACTAGGTTTCAGACTACCCGTGTCATTATAAACGACTTAATCCTTGTCATCGTTCAAATTCTATTTGATCTAAGCGAAATATTGAACCTTTAGAGTGCGCTGTACTGTACTGTATTTCACACATAAAGGCAGTGACAGGCTTTTCAAATGAAACAAAATAGTTTTTGTTCTGTTCGCCTGCCTGTCTCTTGATAAAATCTTTATATTTACGACTTTAACAGTTATATGCGAAAACAAGTCATTCCAATTTTTTACATATTTTTGGTTTTTTTAATTAATTAATTAAAAAAATACAATTCTTCATTTTTATATACAAGCAGAAATTAATTTTGAAACTCCCACTTATCTGGTGAAGAGTCTTTACGTCGTCCACGACTTTGTTGTGGGCTACTCTCCATTCTGATGGGGACACAATCTTCGTCTCGGACAAACATTTGACGCCTGCTTAATTTTAAGCCTGTACACTTATTCTATTCGGCAGTCCGAAGGACCTTCTCGTTCATTGGGAATGCACATTCTAAACACAGTAGTCAACAAAAACTTGAGTTTTGTTCCAATTGTGCAAATTACAAAACAAACACACAACCCTTTAAAATCTATGTCGGATATATTACGTTGACAGTATCTTAACCAGGACTAAGTTAATCGTCGACACATTCATTTGGTGTAGTAGAAATTATATTACGTTTGAGAATCCGTTGCTAAATTTCAGAAAGAAAGTTTCACTGCAATCCATGTTGAAATGGCTATAAATACAAGTCAGCGGGACAGCAAGAATGGCATCTTCATTGTCCCAGTCGTTAGGCTTTTCAGAAAACAGTTTTTGAAACAATGACTGAATCAAAAAATCCCCGAATAATAACCGAAACAATAATAACAATTATAAAAATACTAATAATAATATTAAGTGCGCATCTAAGTTCCCGCTATTTGCCAATATACGAGTATGGGGCCAGCTGCAAGTGTTAGTCGATTCTCTCATAACCTAAACGTCATGAGCCAAGTTTAGGCATATGATAAACGTACCACCTTGACAAAATAGTGATTTTCTTTTGACATCATATTCTCTGGGTTGTGTGATTTAGTGCCAAATAATCGTAATATGTGGAAAGAATCGAAGAAAACGGCGGGTGAAGCTCATCAAGAGCTTCAAAACGTTTACAGAAATATCGCTTTAAGTGGATGACGGTGATTTTGATGTTGACGACCGCTCGCGAGAAAGAAGAAGAAAAACCTTTGAAGACACTGAATTAACGGCATTGCTTAGTGGGGATCCGTATCAAATGCAGGTAGAGCTTGTTTCGGTATTAGGAGTTACTCGCCAATCCATTTTCAAGCGATTGCGTGCATTGGGAATGATTCATAAGCAAGGAACTTGGGTTCCTTATGAGTTGAAGCCAAGGGACGTTCAGCGTCGTTTTTTTCGCTTATGAACAACTGCTTCAGCGACAAAAAGGGAGCGTTTTCTTCATCGTATTCTAACGGGTGATGAAAAATTAATTCATTACAGCAATCCAAAGAGAAATCCAAAAAGAAAGTCTTGGGAGCTGCCCAGCCATGCTTTTACGTCGTCGTACAGACCGAATATTCACGCTGCGAAGGTCATGCTCTGTATTTGGTGGGACCTGGTCGGTGTTATTTATTACGAGCTATTAAAACCAAGTGAAACCATCACTGGGGATCGGTATCGACTGCAATTAATTCGTAGATAGCCTCAAAAGAATAGTTTTACCGTGACGAAATTCGAGCTTTGCCAGAAAGATAGGAAAAAGTAGTAGCCAGCGATGGGCAATACTTTCGATGCATCATTTGTAAACATGTTTTCATGATAAAGTTGCATTTTTATAAAAAAAAAACAGTAAGAACTTAATTGCGCACCTAATAATAATAACAATTAAATAAACAAGATTGAATGACACCCAAAAAACATTCGAAAAACACCCATTCACGAACTTGAAATATTAAAATAACCCATAAATGTTATTTCATTTAATTTGGAGATCGCCTTACTTTGTTAAAATTAGATTTTTGTAAATTTGCCAAATCTGGAACCGCAGCAGATACCGTCATTATTGAGCAAAAACATTTATTGAAGTAACTCCAAAGAAATTTTTGAATGACATGGCCTGTTCTTGATAGAATTCTGACTGAGATGTACAGAAATATTCCAATAGAGCTTGAAATTATAAATCAAAAACAGAGAAATTTCAAACAATTTGACGGCAGTTTTTTAGTATAAAAAAAAATCCAATTTTAAATGCTTTAAGAAAACGTGTAAATCTCGGGTGTTTCTGATAAATGGAGATTGTTTAAAAGTAAGCCGATAAAGTGGAAATTTTTTAGCAGAATTAAATACTTTGAGCGATATCAGAGTCATTTAGAAGTATTACATGTTTGGTCTGTTATGATCAAAAATGACACAGGCGAAAATATTTTTATATTTTTCGAGATGTTTGTAAATTTTTGAAATTCTCAAGAGTGACGACTTTAATATTTAGACAATCATTCACTTATGCAATTTATTAAAATGTGATAAAAAAAAGCGTCACAGTAGACAGTTTGATGTACAAAATCGCGCTATTTCGCCAGTAACATACAATAAAAGTTACTTCCTTGATCTTTATTGTATCAACGGCATGAACAACATTAGAAACGTCGTCAGAAACAAGCTGAAAATTTTGCACAAATGGCAAGTTCTGAATACGTAATGTAACGCCAAGTATGCAAAATGCGGCACATACGCATGCGTGCAAAAACCACAGCACTACCGTACTAAGAATTAGATTCGAGTGGAATCACCATTCTTAAAGTTTTTACTGACAACTCTGCAATGGTGTTTCGGAATTAGTATAAGTATTTTTTAACTTGCTGACAATAGAAATAATAACTAATTTAGCCAGTAAGGTGCGTATTCGAGACAACTGAAGTCGACCTCTTGTCATAATTTTTTCAAAATGAATTGTAAAAATTGAACAGAATAAATATCATTTAATTTGTATTGCATGATATTTTTTTATTCCAACTAAAATATTGTGGATAACAACTTGAACTTCATTTAATACCACATGCACATTGACGCTTACTTGTTAAAACAAAAATTGAAAAATGTTTTGATCAAATGCGTATTTGGTACTATAACCAGCGCATTGTAGCATGAACTGAATGTCTTGAAGCTTCTACGGTATTATGTAAATCCTCGAACAAGGCCTAATTGTTTGTGGGAAATGCTATTTGTAGAAATAGGACGCCCTTTGCAATCAAGCCATTACCTCAAACGGCGCCCATCTCACAGGGTCGTCTCTTCCCACTACGTGCTCATCGTTTCCATTGTAACTTTATCCAACGGAAGCTCCCACTCATTGTTGGTATTCCGTATTGAATTAAATTCAGACTTTTCCCCCAAACATCAACAGCAACTGAAGCAAACAAACAAAATCTCATAAAAAGAGAAAACCCCACAATAGACAACAACGAAATAATACAAACTTACACCGACATACATACATACATATATATAAACGAAATAGACTAGGTACATGTACTCCTGCACAAGCACATATACAGACATCTCTACGTACGAATGTATGTATATAATGTTAAAAATTAAACTTTTACCATAGGGAGCGCCCTCTTTACCCTGCGACACCCACTGTTCTGAGCCAGAAATATTTTCAACTTTTTGCCTATGAGTGTGTGCGTGTGAATGTATTTTTAAGGTTTTTTTTATATTTCTACGGTTTTAATAAAAAAAAAGTCAGCCAACGTAAGCTACTGAAAAACATTGCTAACAGTTAGTCAAATACCCGGCAATCTGCTACAAACTTACACTCATTCATATCTAAATGCAAACACGAATTTATACTACAAACGTACACCGACATTCTCAAGAGCGAGGGGTGTATCTGAAGTTTCACACAGCTGATTACTTTCCAGCACTGGACAGTGCACTTGCACGACAATAACAAATCATTACATACATATGGAGGATATCACCCTCCGGGAGTGGCTTTTTTCCTTAATCCTTAATCTATTGTGGATTGTGAATTGAAACGAAATAATGAAATAATTGTAAAAATTCCATTTGGGCAATCCAAAACTGAACTATATGTAGTAATCATACTTCTGAATCCAACAACCGAATTACTATTGATTATTACTCTAGTCCCGGTTAAGAATAGAAACGCAAACATCATTTGCCATACTGGAAATTATCGCCAAAAAAATTAATAAGAAAATTAAAAGTTGTAAAATAACATATTGTACGATATTCAATACAATTTCGGAAACATTTTCTTAAAATATTCTTCCCAAGATGAAAATTCATTCTTCACTTTTTACACACTGCACTGTACCTTGACGTAGTAGATGACATCATGTATTATCTTGCCCTTGATGAGATTCCAAATTTATATTACCATACAAGGATTCTCCATATCTTGTGAAATTCATTATCACATCATTAAAATTATTTTGAGAATAATAACGTTGCTACGTAAGCAATTCACAACATATTCACTATGTGACTACGACTGCAGTTGTTGGCAATTAATTTATTTTAACGTATTATGTTGGCTTTAGTTTGGGTAGAAAATCAAAGCTTGCTAACGAATTCGGCAGGTTATAACATTATTGCACTATTTGTTGGGGACTGGTGCACAGGATTTATGTACAACTTGCACTGATCAATACAACTCCAAATAATCGGCCAATTTAACCCAAACAGAGACTTTTGAAATATTCCTACGTTTCCATTAACATTTTGCTCAAGGTGATTTTGTACCTTCCTCCGATTGAATGAAAGTATTTATAATTTGGTTAGAGCAAATATTATAACGTTCAGAGTCCACGGAGGTTTAACGTGAGTCTCGCCGTGAAGGCCTTATCCTCGGTGTGTGACACACTGGGCATATTTCAATGCGATTGCCAGTACCCCCCTGGGATAGCCTGGGACAGAGGCTGACAATTTTGGGAGCATGCTTCCACAACTTCCAGCCCTTTCTTGCAGCCAGAAGACACTCAATTGATTATGCTAGTATGGAACTTAATCCCTATTGGGATTAAGTTGCAATGCAACTCTATATTCGAACATAAAGCGTCTACCAGCGATTTCAGTATCAACCACAACACCAGATGATCAGGCGGGAACTCAGTCCCGGGACCTTCTGATCCCCACGCTACCGGCCAAATTCACCGGTTGGAGCTGCACAGCAAAAACAACATGGTCATTAGCATTAATTTGTTGATTACATTAAAAACTTCTTCTATGTCTGTGTTTTTCTATTCTTTTTTTTAAGTTAATGCCGAACCTCTAAGTGTCACTTTTCAAGTACTCCATTACCAATTGCGGTAATCCCTTAGTAGGTAGTTTTCAACTTAGATTTCATAGGTTTTGATTAGATCAGTCGTCATATTTGAATATTGGATTGCAAATTTATTAATGTATTAAAACCTAAAATATTTTTTTTTTTTTGTATCCGCTCAATTTACGATCTACTTCTTGACTATGGTTCCGACCACCCATAATTCAAAAACTTTTATATTTTTGAACGTTCCACGTTTAATTAACCATTCCTAAACTTAATATCACTTCTAGAATAAAGTTTCGCATGTTTTTCCAATTCGTTTGCAAATCAAGTCATATTTTGATCGCAGTTCATTCAATCTATTAGGTGTCACTGGAAAACCCCTCGCAACAGACAAAGTATCCTCTGCCAGGATGACTAACAACCGTTTAGTTATACTTTTTGATACCCAACTCTCAAATAGTCTAAGCTGCTGGTTGGAAACGCTTGGCTCCGGGTTCACTGTTGCTGTGGCATGGTTTATAAATGCTGTGACTTCAGATGTACATACATACGATTTTTCATCGTTGTTGCTGTAACTCGGATTTCCACCGCTTCAGCTCCTTGTCGCCTTTCTGCCCCTTAGAGAATTTCGTTCCACTCGACGTGCTAAATCTTCAACTTTATGGTTGCGAGAGCCAACTCTGCCGAAACGGTTGGGCAGAGAGGAGGAAGTTCGAGGCACCAGTCATCGGGCATTGTTAGGTTAATGTAGCTTTGTTTGTGTGCGTACATGTGTCCTTACGTAGGTATGTGTGTGGGTGTATGTGTGTGTGTATGTATGGGCATGTGTACATGTTTCTGTGTTGGTTGCATCAACGTATTTAGTGGGAATTTCATGATTTTCTTCGTTATTACATACATTTTGTCTCCTCTGTTATCTGAGCATGTGTATGTACGGTGCGTATGCTTTTCCATCTATGTTTGAGTTACTCTTTGCTGTCGTTTTTTATCTGTATGTCTGTATGATACCATTGCTCTTTTGCCTTTGTTTTCTTTATTTCCAAAATTGTTGGAAAACTTAACATTTTTTTTCCTCTACCAAAGTTTTTAGCGTTGGCATGGTCGGTACGTCATGCAAGAACTGGTGTTTGTATGTTTAGCTGATTTTGTTGTTGTTCTTGTCATTGTTTATTCTTTGTTTTGTTTTATTTTTCAGAGCGAAAGTTACCGTTTGGTAGTGGAAGTGGAGACTGTTAACAGAAAAGTTTATATTGCCATGTTTGTCATATTGTGTTAGTAAAACAAACGTATCGCACAATGCCAAATTGAAGTAGAACAAGCACTGGATACTGTGGGCAACTACAGGTGTTGAAATCAAACCGTCTCCATCTGCAACCACACCACAAGGTACCAGGCGAGAGTTAATGTTGGTATAAGTATGAGCCAATTATTGGCAGCATTTGATGCCTCTATTCGACGTTATTCGTTACCTTATCTATATATTCTTGCCATCAATTACGTTGTTATATCAAATATAAATTATATAGAATTTTGAATGTGGCATTCAGCGTCTGGAAATACTCTCTTGAAAAAGTAGTTTAGTAATTTTGGAGACTGCCTATTGGGAGAATTACAAAAAAATCGGTACAAATCCAGATATGTTCTTTATGGACATGCAATATCTAATTGAGACATATCTCACGTAGATATTCGCCTCCATAGTATTTAATGCAATGGTCGTAGGAACCATGGGCTTGTTCCGAACTGAGTACGTTTCACAATTACGTTTGTAATGCATGACTCCTTCTGACCAATATTTTTATTCATCTCATATTACGTATTATATAATACATTATACATTATACATTATACATTATACATTATACATTATACA
>JAHXMU010024592.1:0-15209 GCA_019455685.1 Philornis downsi
ACTATCTATATCTATATACATATCTAAACAACGCACAAGTCACAAAACATTGAAGAAAATTTAGAAACGGGAAAGTGCAATATCTGAATTAATGTTCATATAACTGATCAGTACCGTTGCCAAAGTACCGAAAGTGGGATGTCTTTTTTTTTGTGTTTTTGTGTAAAGAAAAATGCCCCAATTCTAAATTTTCTCATCTATTGACACTACGTAAAACATTACACGGGCACTATTGGTCTTCGACAATACAAACATTGTTACACATTACACGAACAAGCTATTGCACAGACCCTGTGGTATATGGAGACAATTTCACTAGTTTTTATCACTAAACTGAATATTGCACAATTAACACGATATATATATTTTTTCGTGGCTGCAATATCAGCAAGTTGAATAAAAACGCTGAAATTCTCTTATTAGCTATTTTTTTCCTATTGGATATTGCACTGTGCTAGATGTTATTGCACTTTTCTCATTTTTATTTCTTTTTTTATAGCCACCGCCATTTTCACCGCAACAATTTTTCTGGATGGCGGTTATACGCTCCATGGCGCTAATGTTTTTTTGGCGCGAGGCTTGCATTTGATTGGGCGCCATTTCTGTTACGTGCTCCCCAA
The DNA here is from genome assembly GCA_019455685.1 of Philornis downsi. Lineage (NCBI taxonomy): Eukaryota > Metazoa > Arthropoda > Insecta > Diptera > Muscidae > Philornis > Philornis downsi. The sequence continues at coordinate 621 of JAHXMU010024592.1, forward strand.
AATGGTGCTTTGGCAGATCTTCCAGCTGCTCACGGTCATCCCAGAGGGTCCCAACCCATCCACCTTCACACAGGGAGACGAACAAAAAAAAAATCGGAGGTAACTACAGGTATAGACAAATACTACAAAACACTGAATACACCTTGTACAGAGGGAATTTGATGGACGCATTCCCACACTATTGCCCGCCCTTCCATGGTCCATTAGATTACCAAATAGTCACTTCATATTTTGTAATGAACCCCACTTCCTTACACACGCACACTCACCTCACATCGCCCTTACCATTCGGTTATTCCCTCCTTTCATAAGAATTTACCACATCAACATTTTCTTTTTTCGACTTAAATACATTTATTGATGTTGGTTTTTCTTTTCTATATTTAAACTTAATCTACACATGCATTAACAATACCTAACCAGCTATTAACTCCAGTAAAAACTATTTGCGAGTCATTTCCTCTGGTTTGCCCTTCTGTCGCCGGAAGCGTCTTATGGCCCTTTAGCGGCCCGCCAGATCTACTCTAACCCTAGTTGAAAGAGCTCTTTAAACTGGACTATGGATCTTCTCACTTTTCTTAGATCCACCCAATCACACAATTATGCCCAACTCGCTTCCCACTCGATTTCGGGAAACCTTACACTCGGATATATATATATATAAACACTGGTGTTAACAACCTTACATTAAATTCTCGTTTAAATGTACACTAACACAACATAACGTTTACGCCACAGACATCACGAACATAAACTTAAATCTAGCTTTCCTCTTAGTCGTTTTGTTATATGGTTTCTTGCTTTCAGTTCTTTTCAATTCATTCAAAAAAATTTTTTTTTTTTTTTATTTCCAGTTCTAGCGAATGGTCAGCCGATTACGTCCTCGACAATCTTTCTAACCCGCGCCTTACACGGATTTCTTCTTGGCGTTAGGTTTTGGACGGTAAGTTGCTTCGGTCACTTTGTTTTTCTAGTTTACCTTATTCGGCTGCTAATACTTGAGTCATTTTGTTACAGGTGTCGTACTGTTACCCCGTTGGCGGGCCTCATCCAGACGGTGCGCATTGATGTCAGAATCTTTCCCTCTTCAGTCGTCTTAGTGGGGCAAAACTTCCCAGCACTAGCAATACCACTGGCTTGGGTTTGCTATGGGTTCCTCGGCAGCCAGTCCCGGATATTTTTTCTCGCCTGGTCGGGTATCGAAGGTGTCTCGATTTTATTATGGATCAACGAACTACGCCTCAAGTGGAATTGGTACGTATTCCCACTGATTTCGGTTTTTTTCCGTTTATTTATTTATTTATTTATTTACTTTTTTTTTTTTTTTATTACGGCCGTTCGCGACTATCACTTCTATGACTTTCTTTAGAACAATCTCTTTTTCGTCCGTTACCGGCTTTTATACCCCGGATTTTTACCATCTCAAGTGCCGTTTCCTCACACATACTTGTCAGTTATTTCTTTTGGTCCTATGTAAATTGTCCTGGTATATATAAGCTTTTTGATCACGCGATCGTTTCTTGCAGTGTTCATGGTATTGGTATTGCCAATACGGTCATGCTGGCAACATTTGCCACTAAGACATCCCTGTCTTAAATGTATATCAGTCATACATGGTGGCAACGCTAAAAATATCAACATCATGTCTGTCCGTTTTCATTTTCTTTCCGTTTTTCTATTTCAGCACGCCGGTCGTCTATCCATTAATTTTTTCATCAGACCCTCCAGTTTTCCCCATGACACACACTATGGAATCTGGAGCCTTACTGGAGGATCACCCACGCTCGCTGAAGAGGACCACATGGATGCAGTCGCAACACATTCAAAACATACTACAATCCGGCAAAAAAAAAAACAGGAAGTTGGTGAAAAAGAATAACATTTTCATCACTTCCGATAACGCAATATATGCATATTTATGACTTCCAAAGAAACATTTTTCTACCGCTTCCAAATCTAAACAAACTCGGTGATTCTTATTTAATTATTTACTTTTAAATGCTATTAATTTGCTTGGATTCGACTGCAACGCTATCACATTTGACAAAAACATTGTTTTACGGTCTAATTTTGATTAAATAAAAAATTGTGCCAAAGTGACTGCTTTTTATTGCTATAACAACACTCATGAAAATGTGAAGATGACAACCAAAAAAAAAAAACAAAAAAAGAAAAAAAACCTTTCCTTCATATGACAAGCCTATGTTTTGTTTTCACCACTTTGCTCCAAAAATCGCGGAAAAATTCCGCGGATGCACTTCTTCAGCTGGGTGTAAGACAGTTATATATAATTAGCAAACATAATTTCATTTGTTAAAAGATTTGTAAAAAAAAATTCCAGACAAATGAAAATTTTTCAAGTATTTTGACTTTGTTGTTGTCGCTAAATTAAATAGAAATAATTTATTTGCAAACGGCTAAAAATAGTAAGTTGTTCTGTTTCGAAAGGTGGAAACCAAAACAGAAAGTTAGGCAATGCCACATAAGAAAGATTTTTCTCTCGAAAGAAACATAGTAGTGTCCGGTGGAAAATTTTACTTAAAATTTTATGACTATTTCTTTTATATGGAGTTTCAAAGCGAAAAGTTGAGCATAACATCTCTAAATTTTGTCAATGCAAATCCATACAAAAAAGGGACTTGCAATTTTGAAGTTAATTTTATCGTCTGTGTTTTCATAGGAAAAATTTTCTAATATTGATTTGTAAACAGTTGATTTATAAATTTCTGATATTAACAACCGATTACAGTTGTCATTTCTAAGATTTAACTTTTAATAATTACGAGTATAACACAAAATTACAAAAATTCACAACTTTTAAAATAAAACAGCAAACATTAAGACATAAAAATATGTCTTTACAATTTCAGTGTTGGAGACAAGAAAAGTTTCGTGAAATTTCCCCGTATAGCCATCTGCTGCACAGGGAGACGAAGTTTAAAGACCCTAGCACCCAATACATAGCTCTCTGCCTCAAGAACCAGAGTTACCACAAAAATATTGTTTTTCTTTAACAACTACGAGTATTTCGAGAGGAAAAACACCCCGTTATCATCATTTGTTTACCGTTAATTTTCGCCTACAGGTGGTGAACAGCTATCAAACGTAAACAAACTCCCCGAAGAAGACATAGACGCACGCAACACCGAAGAGGACATAAGGATAGAGAAATAAGGAAGAATAAAAAGTGTCAGGAATAGCAAAAAGTTCCAAGTTTATACAACATATGTTTTTTCCTCCCCTTTCGGCTTATTTGCACTGTGGCGAGTGACGAGTCCATAAAGATTCACAAATATTGACAACACCACCAGAAAGACACAAAAAACAAGGATATTGATTTTTCAACGAGTACGAATAGAAACGAATGGATTTATTCTATCGAACTCAAATCAAAGTTGAATCATACTTTTCGCTCCCTCAAAAAAACGAAGAAGAGAAAATAAAGCGCAGTAAAATACAAATATTCGGAATAAAATTTGAGCAAATATTAAGATATAAAGAAAAATTTTAATAATAAACAAATCAGAATCCTTAGGAAAAAGTAAAAAATGTTTTCATGAAATAGAGAAAAGAAACAAATAACAGAAAAATAAAAAGACAAAAAGTGATGATAAACCATATCTTTTACAAGTTCTAAGAAAGAAAAAAAAAAACAGTTCCATAAACTCCCCTTAGCAAGTGATAAATGCGAATAGAAAGGAAATACCTTTTTGATTTTAAGCAATTTAGACTTCCATTTTATTTCTCCTTCGGTAGTTAAGCAAAAAGCAAAAGTTACTAATTATCTTAGTATTCGAATTCTTTGGATTACTATATCCTTGTGTTTCCTTCAACTTGAGTGTGGCGTTTTTTTAATTTTACCAAAGAACGGCGACATTTTTATTCTCAGCACGTCATGGCTTTAGATTTCGTAGCGACCTATAAAGTATTGGTTCTGGGCGATTCCAATGTGGGCAAGACGTGCATCGTCCACAGATACTGTGATGAAAAGTATTACGACACCTACATTTCAACGATTGGTAAGTGTTTGCACCCCCTCCATTTCCCTCCTAATTTTTACATAAGCATCTCCTTTCTTTGTATCTTCTTCTTAAGTAAATAAATAATTAATTTCTTACCCAATTCTAGTCAGTCTTGGAGTGAGGACCGAGGTCCTTTTACAAATATTCGTACTTGTGATGAGCGTATGTGTAGTAAATTGTGTGTGTATGTATAAGCAAGTGTGAATAAGAGTGTTTTCGTTTGCTGCCTCCTTCCTTCGTGACAAAGAGACGCCATTAACGACTGTTTGTTGTTGTTTCTCCGTTTTTTTTTTCTTCCTTGGATTCAATACATTATTTTGTTTTATTTGTGTTGTTGCCTATGAGATGCCATCTATGTATGTGGTTATCACTGATTCTGCGGTTTGATTAAAGAAACTTGAGTATAGATGTAATAGATGAAACTTTTGATTAATCAACTGATTTTCAACTGTTTTATAAATGAATTGTGTACGTCTTTGAATTCATTTTTAGCCAATTATTTGGTTTCATCATCGTTACCCATTAGCAATTATTTATTTTGTTAATGGAATTTTATTGAAAAACGCATATCATTGATCATGTTGACAGCTGTCTGGCTTAAACAGGCTTTCTCGAATATCATCGGGATGATAAATTCGAAATATTTGGACATATAAGCTGATACGAGGGTCGCATAATATATGCTGTAATATTTGTAAATAAAACAAAATTGTTTCTAGATATTGCGTCAGCAAATATTATTCAAACGAAATGAACAAATTTTTGTAATTCTAAACAAAAAAGTTAAGATTATTAAAAATATTATCAAATTGTTCTGAATTTATGTGCGTGTGTTTGCTATTAAAATGAAAAAGTTTTTTTCGTTGGTTAAAACGATTTTAGTGTAAATGAAAAGCAGTACAGAAATTTCATTTGTTCATCTAAATTTTTTTGCGTGATTATTTGCTAGATTGTTGACAAAAAAGGTCGTTTTACCTTGTTCAGACTCCGTTCTAGTCTGCTAATTCCCAAAAGTGTGAATGTTCCTGGTTTTTCTGGTTGTTTATCACTATTTGATGTTGAGGGAGTAACACCGAGCTCATCTTCGTCGTTTTCGTTATCACATTTGCAAAAGTATTCACTCGCATCCGTTTGTTCAAAACTTCTATGGATACCGGATGTTCTCATTGCATAACTCTATAAATTCCAAAAATATTTTTCCTTTATTTCGGTTCGATATGGTTTGCGTAAAAGTATTTTTGTTAGTAATAGCGAAAATGTATAAAAAGAAATGTTTACAATGTTAAAATTTAGAAAAAATAATTATTTATTCACAAAGAGTAGTTTTACATATTTTATTTGTATTTAATTAACTAAAACTATCAATTCCGCTTAGGAAACCGCAGATGTCTTCTCAAAAAGCAAAATATGAAACTAGTTCCGCATTCGATAGGAATGGAATTCCGTAACAGGCCTGGAAAAGAACAAAATTGTTAGTCATTAAACTTAATTATTATATCGTATCTTACTATTTTCCGCTTAGAAATTATAGCGTAAAGATTGATTTTCGTTAAATCGTCACCTAAAGGCCGTGGCAACTCAGACCATCTCTGTTCGCAGTACTAAGTTATACTGAATTTACTACAAATAAACGACTTACTCGTATATGAATATAGTAATGTGTAAGTTAAATTAGGTAACTTAGGAGGGCGGTACCAGAAAGGATTGGCTTATCCGATCGTTCTTTTTATTATACCAAGCATTGTAACGCTGTGCAGTGTGAGAAAAACTTAAGTTACGACAGTTTGCACTTAAAAAATAAAATTCTTCAATTTTGCCACGAATGAGCGTGACAATAGATGTCTATAGGTATAATCAAGTATTATGCAAGAATTAATAAAAAGTCGGAAAAATTATAAGTTAAGGTTTTTCTATGTTAAATGATGGTATTAAGCTGGCTTTCGCGGTGAAATTGCATGTAAAAAATAGTCGTGAAATTTAAAGCTAAATGTTACCACCAGACAGCATTATGTTTATCTCTTGAGGAACATTTTCTTAGCGGCAACGCCAGCCACTTTTTTGTTGGTTTTCAATACTAAAATCGGTACAACTTACATTTTTATGTCATAATATGTTCGATAATACATTTGTGAACTTGTGAAATGAAATAGTGATATAATAAAAACAATTTTACAATTTTCCAAATGTATTATAACATAAGTTGTTGGAAACCAATACAAGAAAAACTGGCAATGACGCCAAATTTTGTCGTCATGAAAAGAACATTGTGCCTACAATAAACCGTCATTTAGTGTCGGAGAAAAAATGGTTTGACAGTTTTCGGTTTTGAAGTGCGGATATTGTTTTTTAAATTATAGTTGTTGAATAGGTTTCACCTGCTTCCGTGAAACGAATCACTTAATTCGTCTTCCTTTCTCGTCTCTATAGCTAGGCTCTACGTTCTTTTCAAGAGAAAACAAATACCACGAGACATTGTTTTGCTCTTGAAAACATTTAGCGGCATTGTCAGCTTTTCTTGCGTGGGGTTTCAACACCGAAATCGGAGCAATTTATTTTTTTAAGTCATAATACAGGATTATCCATTTGGCGATTTCAAAACCATCGATCTGACAAGGCTGTTAGCTGTTAAATACCTGTCATCTAAAGTTGTATTTATTTAGTGAGTGGTTTGCCATTTACGAATATGGATCGTTTAACAACAAAAGAAAAAATAGTTAAAACTTACTACAAAAGTGGTGGTTGAATTGTGGGCTTTCAATTGAACAAAATTTTTTGCAGCATTGAAGCCAAGGGCCTCGGAGAACCCAGAAGTGATTGTGGAAAAGCCACTGCTTCCGGAGAAAGTGATTGAAAATGAAAAATGACTGAACCTATTCACTACCGCTTACAATTTTCAAGGGATTTAAAAAAAAATACTTTAAAAGTTATCCTACTCTCTATAAAACGTTATAAAACAGGTCTGTTGAAATATAGGAAAACTTACGGAATGGTAATAGCGTGAAGTTGAAATTTTCAAAAAAACATGAATTTTTTCACTATTTTTTAAAAACAGCGAGCAACCACAATTTTTTTTACAAAAATTTTTTTTAATTAACATATATGAATTTTTTAGATATTTTAAAAAGAAAGAAACGGACATTACTATTATCTAAACTACGTTTTTTTAATTAGGAAAGTCGCAACTGTTCTTAGTACTTTTGCAATGTTGAAGAAAAAGATACCTTAAATTTATGTTTATATCTTTGTTTTTGAATTCGTCGTAACAGAATATATTCAAGGTAAAACAGTCATTTACATATCTCAACATACTAAGATTTTGTAGGGCGACACACTCAAATACATTTTTGTTTCCATGAAATTAATTATTAATTTTGGATTTGGATTTGATTTTTATCAATCATTTTTCATCAGTTTTCGATATTAGTCCTTTTATAAATATTACCGATAACTAGAGACGATTACCTCTAAAGCCCCAATGAAATTATGAATGAAATATGCGTATTTAGCACCAGAATTCCTTAGTATTAATCTAGTCAAGGGAATTATATCCTGCACGGATAATTTTTCTTTGTTTACAATCTAATTAGGAAGATGAATACATTTTTATACAAGTCTAATTTGGCCAGCCGTGCAGTTTCTATTTAGGCTAAGTAAGTACGTCAGACGAATAACTTAAGCTCGTGAAATCAAATATGAATCTACAAATTTTCAGTCAAATCGGGTCAGACGTTCACAAGTTGCAAATTTATTTTTCAAACACACATTTTTTTTTTTAGTTCGGTTAATCGGAATGAAATTTTTTTTTAAAAATTGGTTCAAAATCATTCAAAAGTGTGTTGATATTCATGGAGAAGATTTTGCAAAAACAATAAAAATCTTTATTAATGATAAATAACTGTTTTTCATTATTTAGCCAGAAATATAATTAACAACTCTCTCATAATCTTGATTCTGCTACTCTTTTCCCACAAATCTCAAAAAAAATGGTCCGCATAAAAATAAATGAAAATAATTTTTGAAGACTTGTGAGAAAACGTCCTTATTTTCAGGTTTATGATGTTTGAACCTCCTTAATTTTCGGAACTATAAACATTTCTGTGCATAACAATTGTTAAAACACGAATTGTTGTTGTGGGCAGAAACATCCCAATTACCAAACGTAATTGTCATGTAGGAAAAAGTAGCAAAAAATAAATATGCTTTTTTACTTTGGGAAGCAATAAAAAATTAAACAAGAAAGAATTTCAAAATCGGGAAAAGCTCTAAAGACTCCATCTAGACTATGCGCTGGTGTTGTGCCCAAAGTAGCTCTAACAAGTACAGAAATTTCGACCAGGTGAACTGACCTACATATATCTTCCCCCAATGTTCATTTTGTATGGGAATTCAGAACTTAAAGTACCAAACGCATGACATTTGGAAAATTTGGTCGAATTTTGTACAACCGATTGGAAGACATGGAGATGAGAAGTCATGGGTTAAATCGGTCATTTGTATGGAAAGTACCATAAGGTGCATGATTACCTAATGATTACAATGTGGTCTGTTTTCATTCTGAGACCCTACTTTGGTAACTATTCAACGTGTGTCGAATTTTACTAAATTTAGTGCAAGCGATTGAAGGATATGATGGTGCCAGAAGAGTAACCCCAACCTCTCAGTCGAATTTCTTAGCTTCGCCAGGGATTATGAAACAATGAAATGAACGAAGATTTGGATTGCTGCAGATTACGGGTGAGATTGAATTTCTGAAATCGATCAATTAGTATTGAAGATACCAGAAGGGGTGGACCGATATAGCCCATTTACAATCCCAGTCTACAATCTACAAAAATATTAGGCTGTTCCAAACTTTAAATCTTTCGGACAGCTATTGTGTCTACCAGCTAGCCAGACAGACTGACATCGCCCAATCGAAAGATTATGAAATGCTTCTGACTTAAAATATACTTGGTAATTTGAAAGCTTCTTTCTGGATGTTAGATTTTTGTCTGTATCAAATGATATACGGGTATACCTTCATTCTTCCGAGTGAAGGTGTAAAAATTATGTTAAACAGCTTTTAGAATAATGGAAATATTTCTTGCATTCTTGTTCCCCATCAAAAGATGCCAATTTGAGCCGAACTTTATGCGCAGTAATTTTTAACATCAGGGGATGAGATTAAAATTTGTTTACCACACATTTATAATGACTATAAGTTATTAATTCTAAGATTATCAAAAGTTGTAAATTAAATGATATTTTCAAATTAAATGTGCATCTTTTTTTAGGGATTGATTTCAAGCAAAAACTTATCAATCTAGATGGTGTGCCAATAAAACTACAAATCTGGGATACTGCCGGCCAAGAGCGCTTCCGAACTCTAACAACCGCTTACTATAGAGGTGCCATGGGCATACTACTAATGTACGATGTCACCAATCTGGAGAGTTACAACAATTTATCATATTGGTTAAGAAACATACAAGAGGTGATGAACATCTTAAATTATTTCAAGAATTTGCGTATTGAATAAGGAGTTTCCCCTTTTCTTATTATTTGCAGAATGCCTCACAGGATGTGGTGAAAGTTTTAGCCGGAAATAAATGTGAATGCTCAGCTACGCAAAGAATGGTGGACAAAGAACGAGGAGAAAAGGTAAGAGATATAGACTCGTAGATGAAAAATTATGCCAACAGGCGTAGACATTTCAATTCGGTGAATTGTTTTTGTGCACAAATTCACTACGGTCTTTTGCTGAAATCTTGAGTGCTCCTCCTACCCATACATAATATAGGGACTTTATATTATTAAAAAAATTATAAGTTGAAACGGTTGTTTCCGTGTTTATCGAATAACGGTCAACATAATATATCGACTTTGTCATTTTGTTAAATTCTTTTAGTACTTTTATGAGCTTTGAACCCTTCAAGTCACCCGAACCGGACATGGTTTTACCGGGTGAACTTCAAGTGGCGGCTGATACACTGATTCCATGGCTGGAGGAGCTCTATATCGGCTGTATCGACGTAACTTACATTCCTGCTATGTGGAGGGAGGCCAAGGTGGTCTTTATTCCCAAAGCCAGGAAAGCCTCCCATACGGGGCCAAAAGATTTTAGGCTTATTAGTCTGTTTCTTCTCAAAACACTGGAGAGACTCATTCTCAGTTACCCTAGGACAAACGTAGACCAGAAGCTGCTGTCGGATAGACAACATGCTTTCTGCAAGGGTAAGTCCACTGAGACTGCCCTGCACGACTTGGTCGGATTCATCGAAGGTTCACATGACCTCAAGGAGTATACTTTAGTAGCCCTTCCACAGAATGAGTGTTTAATAACGTTTCTCCTGATGCCATAGTGCCAGCCTACCCAACGTTTGAGTAGACGTCAGTATTAGGAGGCAAGTATATGATCGTTTTACCAAAAGAAGTATCAGTGCTAAATTAGGGTCGTCGGACGTAAGCAGATTTTTCAGTAGGGAAAACCACAGAGTGGTTTTCTCCCTGCCCTACTATGGAACCTCACTCTGAACAGCATTATGTTCTCTTTGGAGGAGGCTGGTGTCAAGATTGTCGCATACGCAGACGATGTGGCAATAGCAGTTAGGGGGAAGTTTTTGAGAACACTCAAGGACGTGCTTCAGAGGGCCCTTCTCACTGTAACAAAGTGGGCAGGGGAAATGGTCTCGTAGTAAATCCGAACAAGACCAAAGTTGTTCCGTTCACCGGGATGCACAAGATTTCACCTGTGGATCCTATCTGCCTGGAAGGTACTGAAATTCCTCTCGCGGACTGTGCGAAATACCTAGGTGTTATATTGAATAGGAAGCTGATTTTCAAACTCAACATTCTGAACAGGGCGAATAAGATCACAGTGACGCTATATGCGTGCAAGAGGGCAATAGGGAAGCAATGGGGATTAAAGCCTTGCATTGTTCACTGTTTGTATACTGCAGTAGTAAGACCGATAATGTTGTATGTAGTTATCGTCTGGAGGAAGGTTATTGAGAAGTCCACAATCTGTAAGATACTGGACAAGGTCTAGAAGATGGCTAGTCTATGCATCATAGGTGCGCTCCGCACCACCCCACCCGATGTACTAAATGTAATTTTGCATTTACTGGCCTTGGACATAATCAGTATGCAGACTGCCGCAGCTACGGCAGTAAGACTAAGAGAGCTATCACAATGGTTAAACAGTTGTTACATAGTGTAATCCTTAACATGGTGCCTGACACAATAGGCACCATAGACTATACTCTGGCTGAGCCACCGTTCGACAAGAAGTACCATATACTTATAACAGATAGAAATAAGCGGAAATGTAGAACTTCTGGTACAAGACTGTATGTCGATTTCTACACTGATGCTTAAAAATTAAATGTTCATGTAGGTTTCGGAGTCTACTCCAAAGACCTAGGGCTCAATATAGCCAGAAGACTACCTGATCACTGTAGCGATTATCAGGCCGAAGTTTTGGCCATTCCATTAATCCATTAATGAATGGGCAGAATGGCACAGATATAACATTCTAACCACGGTGGGGATTAACATGCCAGGGAACTTGGACATACCAGGGAACTGGGTAGTAGACGAGGTGGCAAGACTGGGAACTACCCTACAGGCTCCAGCCGAGTTGGAGTCCGTGGTCATGACTCTAGACACTTGTAAGCTTCTACTACGAGATGGGGCATACTTAGCAGTAAATGGTAGGTGGTCGCCTGTCCGGGGCTGTAATCAATCTGGACAGATATGGCTTCGCCTAGATCTGAAGCGTTCACACACACTGCTGTCGCTGTCAAGACCCGACGTCTCATTACTTGCAGCCGTCACGACGGGACACTGTCTGATTGGAAGACATGCAGTGAGGCTGTGACTTCTGCAGGAGCTGTGGGGATGAAAGGAGGAGGAGTCCATAAAACACCTTCTCTGCAATTGACCCTCACTGGCGAACAGGCGAGCATAAACACTGGGCTCTTATTTCTTTAGGGACCTAGGAGATATAGACGATATAGATATTGTCCGACTTAAGAGCTTCTTGAAGCCCTCAGGATGGTTCAACGGGAGAAACTAGGAACATTTATATCACTAATTTCCGTGGTATCACAATGAACTATTCAGTCTAAGCGAGTCTGTCTATTCAGACTGCCACATTGACCTAACCTAACCTAATCTACTACTTTTATATAAGTATATTCAAATGTTGATACATAATCGATAAGTCTACGTACTATGTTCTTTTCATGAGAAAAAAAATTCCACGAGACATTATTTGCATGTGGAAAAATTTAACGGCGTTGTTATTTTTTCTTTTTTTTGTACTGATTTCCAACATTTCGGCCTGTATTCCACGAATAACTCGTGTTATGTTATCCTGTAAGGTTTTAATAATGTTCGGCTTGTCCACATAGACTAACGACTTGACATAACCCCACAAGAAATAATCAAGAGGCGTTAAATCAAAAGATCTAGGGGGCTAACTCACAAGACCAAATCGAGAGATAAGCTACTCACCAAATTCATCCCTCAACATATCCATTGTTTCACGAGCAGTGTGGCATGTTGCACCGTCCTGATGAAACCACATGTCAACCAAGTTCAACTCAGCCAATTGGGGCAAAAAAGAATTCCTTGTGGTTTAGTAACACATGCTCAACCGCTGAAAACGGCGACAAATTGACATTTCACGATCGTCATTAATACTGGTCGCTACGGCTGCAATATTTCTTCGGTACGCACTCTACGCATGCGAGTCGATGGTTTCGTGTCCATCAAAGTAAATTTGGTGCAAAATTTGGAGATAGCAGCATGAATTGTTGATTCAGCAGGTCGAGTATGACGATCATAAAATGGTCGTATCAAACGATGCACAGTTGTCACAGAGCACGAATTTTGATAATAAATTTCAGTGATTTGCAACCGTTACTCGTTTGTCAGTCTTTCCATAATGAAATAGCAGAGTATACTGCTGCATTTTGACAGATGACGTTTGAACGCCATTACCAACCAGTGTTGCCAACCTGAAAAACTTAGATCTTAAAAAATCACCCTGTATATATGTATAATATATTATATATTCTTGGGTTCATATCTTTTATCCAGTAATACTAAATTCAAATTAATTTGGTAAACGTTAGGATTTACTAAAGAGAGTATTCTTACCTTCATATCTTTCAAATCATTCGTTTGATAAACTTAGTTCTGATAAGTAAATGGACGACATTGCCACTGCTGTGCGGTCATCTCTCATACTTAATTCGTTTACCTCAATTTTCGCCAGTTGCGTTAAATTGTAAGTTACGTGATTGAAATGAATATCCTGCTAAACATTCAATTGTACTAAATTTACATTTTATTAAAATAGTACTTATGTACTTGTACTTATGGTACAACTGGAGCCTTATAGTACTTCACATATAAATTAACAAAAGAGGCCGAAATTTATGTTTGTAATAATTAAGTTCGGTAAATTATAAATGCTCTTTATTTTACTGTACTCTGATTAATAGCATTTGTCGATAAGATACAAGAAATTTACCATGTCCTTCTGGCGCTCCGCACACTTTCCCCAATGCAAAAGTGGGTTGGATGAAGATAAATGTAAGTTAGTTCATCTGGCTGTAATTTCTGCACTGGTTCAATAATCGGTGGTGGCCCGTTAAAAAGTTTATGACCTAAGATAACCCTATCCGATGTACAACATTAACCATCACCTTATTATTACTGAAGAGATGGTACGATCATTAAAAAATAAATAATAATAAAAATCCTTTTACTTTGCTGCAGAAGTTTTATACTCCTACTATTAATAAAAGCATAATAAAATAAGCAAAATTATAATTTTCTTAAGCACACCGCTAAGAAATCATATTGGGACTACTGATTTTTGCTAATCCATGGAGCATGGTAATACGGTATATTTTCATTCCTAGAACTAAATATCTGATGCGTAATAAATTACATGGAAAATGAGGCAGTTGAATAAAAGATCAATCATAGGAATATATAGATTTCACAAGGTAATTTGTACGGGAAGTACCAGAGAGGGCGTGGTTAGCCTTATGATTACAGGGGATAATTACATTTCAATAAATTCGACAAATTGGGAAATTTGTTCTCAAAACTTAGTTTAACACAAGCATGATATGTACCAAATTTGATAGAATGATATGTAAAATCGGTTATTTGTATGGAAGGATTCAGGAGTGGTGTGTTTAATCGATCGACTTTTTGCTAATTCTGTCAAGCATACGACATCAATACGATGGATAAAAATTGGAGTTATTGCTGTCTATGCATGAGGAGCTATGTAGTGGAAATTGAATTTAGGAAAATCGACCAATTTATATGGAACGTGCCAGAAACGGTGGATCTATGTAGCCCATTTACAATCTCAAAGTACGAATTGACAAAATATTAGCCTATTATCGCCTATACATCTGCCTGACATGAATCAATCAATTTAAAATATCATTAAACACATTTGGTCAAAAGATATTTGGCATTTAAGCGTTTCATTCTACATGTTTCGCATTTGGCATATTAGATAATTAACACCTTCACTCCTCCGGTAAAGACATAAAAA
>JAHXMU010024595.1:0-13656 GCA_019455685.1 Philornis downsi
GAATTGGACTTAGTTTTAATAAAGGGTGTCCAAACAAGAACGCAAGATTTAAATGACTGACACAGCAATTGAATTGTTTCTCTGGCTGTATGACATGTGGCGCCGTCTTGTTGAAACCACATGCCCTCCACATTCATTTCTTCAATTCTAGGCACGAAAAAACTGGTTATCATTTCACGATACCGAACACCATTGACTGTTTGCGCTTGACATGCCTCATTTACATAAAAAAGGATCCAATGATTCCTCCAGCCCAAAATCCACACCACACAGTGACACGTTGAGAATGCATTTACTTCTCGTGAATCACTCGAGGATTTTCCTCAGCCCAAATGCGACATTTCTGCCTATTGACGAAGCCATCAAGATGGAAATGGGCGTCGTCACTGAAGATGATTTTATCGGCAAAATCAGCATTTTCATGTTGTCAATCCAATATCCAATTAACGAACTCCCTTCGCTGTCCATGGTCAGCTGGCTTCAGTTCCTGAGTCAATTGAACTTTGTATGCATGAAGATGCAAATCTTTCATCAAAATTCGCTGCATAGTGGGTTTGGAGACACCAATTTGCTAAGCTCGGTGTCGAATTGAGGTGGATGGAGTTTGAGCGACATCATCACGTACAGCTGCGACATTTTCGATCGATCGACCTGGTCGAAGACGCGTTGTTGTCTTTACATCACTAACAGACCCAGTTTTGGCAAATTTATCCATTAATCTCTTTACAGCTGACTCTTTTGGAGCATTATTGTTTAGTAAAACTTTTTCACAATAAGAATGCGTTGTTCATTCGTGTAGCGCTCCATTTTTATTAACCTCGTACCTTCTACTAGCAAACAATAACAATTGTTCAAATGTCAAACAATGATACTTCGAATGGCGCCTAATTTAAATCTTGCGCTCTTGTTGGGACACCCTTTATTAAAATAAGTATAATCGATGTAAGCTTTTCTGACAAATTAGCAGTTAGTATGATGATTAAAAACTCAATTTATCGATGATGTTCATATCCACGAATGGTTAATGATTCGATTTAGGGGGGCAACTGTCAAATTGGATTCTATATTATCAAATTATTGGTTTGCTGCATAATAGTAGTGATAATAGTAGTATACGAATTAATTGAATTTGTTTATGTTGCAGCAAACAACTACATATAATGTGATAATGAATGCTGATGTTCACTTTTGACAAATATGTGGCTGCCTTAAATATATAGAATGACTCAGATTCTTTCATCCATATAAATGTATTAATCCAATTTATCAATAAATGACAGCCTGTAAAAGTTAATTTTCCCACAATTTTCCATGGTTTCAATTTTCTATATGTTGTTTCCTTTTTTCTCCCGCTGTCTTTTGAATCTTGAAAGTTTTTTTTTTTTTATAACATTTTTATCCATTGTTTGTCATTGACGCAATAACAACAATTGCAGTTGCATTTAATTAATTATTCAATTTATTATTATTTTTTTTTTTGTGGATTTTATTTCATTTACATTTGTCTTATTTACTTTTATCGTTATCAAATATTTACAAATTTACACTTTTCATAACCAAATAAATGATTAATAACAAAACCACTGGGCATTTCCATTACGACCGGGGGACGTGGGGGGAAGAAAGATACCAGTAAACATTGCGATGGATGGAATCGTTAAATCATACATTTCAAATAATACGAGTTAATTAAATTTGAATACTTTGTTGATTCCTCTGTTGCTTTTTTCTACGTGTTTTTTAATTTCATTACATTTGTAAATAAATAGTGAAATTTTTTTAAACGTCAATAATGCTATGTCATGTAATTTGCAAGTTAAAGTTTTGTTGGCTTTATTAAATATTCTTTAATTTTTGTTTATTTAAAATGCTATTGCTCAATTAAGGAAAAAACGAGATTAGCATTTAAGAATAGGAGCAGAATTTATGTGACGGTCACAGTGTTTAGACATACAATTTTTGTCCAGAAATTGGTTTTAGGGTAACAGCAAAATCTCTTTTTTTTTAAATTCGGTTTTCTAGTATTTGATCAACAAAAAAAGGACAAAGTTAAAGTTAAAATATGTGCATATTTATAAAATGTAAGAAAGTACTACATTTTAAAGCTATTAGCTGTTTTTTATCCACATAGCTTGCAAAAACCACATTTATTGAATTTGCTAGCTCTTCCGCCCTCGCACAGTAAGCAAATCTATGTAGAAACTGTCCCAGGCAGGCAAAGAACAATCTGACAAAGTGTTATCTCAATCGAATGTATATTATATTGGCATATATGTAAATATAAGTTTCCTTTTCCGGTTCTCGGGCATTTGATGAACAAAAAACTCGAGATAACCATTTTTTCGAATTTTTTTTTTCTTAATGGACAAAAATAAAGTTAAAATATAGACATATTTCTTAAAAATATGAAGGTACCACTTCTTAAAGTTATTAGCAGTATTTTATGAACACATCAACAACGTAGTGTGCGAAAATCACATTTATTGAATTGGTTTGCTCTTCAACCCTCGCATAGTAAGGAAACTTATCTAGAAACTATCCCAGACTGGTAAAGAACAACCTGCCAAAAATTTCATCTCAATCAAATGCATGTTATATGATTATAGGCGTTTATACAGGGTGGGCCATAAGGGTGTTGGCGGTTTAAATATTCAATTAAAAAAAACTACGAAACATAAAAAAAATATATTTGTATTTTTAAAAAGTAGAAGCATGGGAATTTTTAAGACTTAAAAATAATGTTGTTCAAATGGCTTCCCTCGGCTGCTTGACACTCTTGGAACCGAAGTCGCAAATTTTGGAAAACTCGTTGAAAAGTTGTTCTCGGTATTTTGTTACTTTCCTGAATAATGTTCCTCTTCAACTGCTCTAAATTGGTCGGATTATTCTCGTAGACTACCGATTTGAGGTAGCCCCATAGAAAATAATCGCATGGAGAGAGATCGGGGCTACGTGGGGGCCATTCAATATCCCCCCTGTTCGAAATGAGTTTTCCAGGAAAACAGCTCTATGGATACCCTAGCCGTATGACATGTGGCCCCATCCTGTTGAAACCACATCCTCGAGGTATTGCCTTGAAGTTCTTGCAAAGCTGGCACCAAAAAGTCTGCTAGCATGCTGCAATAATTGGTCGCTCTAACCGTCATCGCATGCCCTCTTTCGTCCTCAAAAAAGTATGGTCCAATAATACCGGTTGACGTTATCCCAGCCCACACGACAAGCTTAGGGCTGTGAAGTGGACGTTCATGCAAGCGTCGTGGATTAGTCTCGGACCAGAACCGACAATTTTGCTTGTTCACATAGCCATTAAGGTGAAAATTGGCCTCATCACTAAAAATCACGTTGTTGAAATTGTTGAACCGCTCTAGCATCAAATTGACAAAGTTAAGTCGGTTATTGGCATCATCGGGTTTTAATTCTTGGACTATCTGAATCTTATAAGCCTTCAAATGCAAATCACGTTTCAAAATTCGTCGTAAAATTGTTATTTTGACATCCAAAGACTGACTTCTCTTACGTGTTGACTGTGGCGGATTTCGCTGAACTGAAACACGAACACGCTCCACAATGTCGGCTGATCTTGCAGAAACTGGGCGACCACGAACCGTAATTGGTACTGTTGAGCCGGTTGTTTCGAACATTCTGATCCATTTTCGTATCACATTGGCGCTTGGAACTTCACTTAAATCGTGTAAACCGTGTTCATGCCGATACAAACGTCGTGCAGTAATCACTGATTTATTGTTTTCGTAATACGCTCGGACACAAAATGCACGCTGCACTCCCATGTGCGGCTCCATGGCGACTAAATTTCCAGGAAGCGGCGCAGCGAACAACATATCCCCCCGCCACCCCGCGCCGCGCGTTACCGAGAAATTGAAGAATTAAATCGCCAACACTCATATGGCCCACCCTGTATAAATATTAGCTATATTAATTGTTACCAAAATGTTACCGATAATTTTCCTAATATTAAAACAGGCAACGTTGAATTGCGAAAATGCATTTTGTTGTATATTTTTTCCTAACGGACGCAAGATCGTATTTATAGCTTTGAAGTGTTCTTTAATTTTTTAATAATTTCAAGGAGGAACCCTCTAAGGTGCAGGCAGGCAAGTGCAAAATATTAACAAATTACAATACATTACCCAATAAGTTGTTAATACGGGAATTCCATTCTCAGAATCTGGCCACTATTTCAAAAAAATCAATGTTAATAGGAAAAGAGTAAATATTGTGGATTAAGCTATCACATATAGCGTGTATTTAAAAATATTGTAATGTTTTCATAAAATATCGTTCAAAGAATTTTTATGAAAATTATATAGATAGTCAATCAATTACGTCAGGCCATAACTGGAGATTCTAAATGGGCTGTGTTGAAACTCTCCTTCTGAAAGCTCTCATATAATTAGCAGATTTTCCAACATTCAATTCTCCCCCCTTTTAATTCGAAAACTACAGCAACTTAAGTTTTTTGTAGATTGCATTATTTTATAATGTTTAGCTATAATTTCAAAAAAAAAAATCTAAAAAATTAAAAACGACACTTCTGATACTATCCGTACAAATGTCCATACATATTTAGCCCATATATCGTTAGGTTTTTATCATTAAACTAGCTTTCCTAAACTTGCTCAAATTTGGTACACATTAAGAATTTGTTAAACTACTGCCTGATAATGAAAGTAGGCTGCATACTGGCACCTTCCAAGCAAGCTGAACGATTTTCCAAAATTCAAATTTTCTTTGGAATTCCTAATTTTTAGACTGCAGTAGCGTAGTTTTTTTATGTAAATCTCTATACGGCGGTTCAAATCTCTATACGGACAAGGTAGAATGCACCTCTGGACAAGCTGGAACACCAATAGAACGATATACAACTGTTTACGGGTCTATTGGGATCAGAAGGCGAAATTGTTGCTTAAAAGAGGGTGCTATTGATTTGTCAGAGTCTGAAACTAAGTAAATAATTGAATGAATTGAAAAACAGCGCCCACGCTGAAACACCCAGTGAAAAATTCCTAAGCTTTAAGAATCAGTAGATTTTAATCTAATAAAGCTGTAGTGTGAGATTATTTATTATATTATTTTGAAAATATTTTGATATAAATGGAGAAAAATCAAACCAAACACGATAATTTTGGTACCTCCCGTATAAATTGACCGATTTTGCGAGACCACAATTTTCGCTATAACTCCTAATTCGCAGACTGCTGCAGGCCAAAATTTTGTTCACTGCATTACTTCGTATTTTATGGCGGAACTTGAAAAAAGTCCACACAAACAATCATTTTTTGATATCTTGCCCGTACAGGTGGCCCATTTAACGCATATATTCCTAGCTTCATGTCTTTTAAGCAATTCTACTGAATTCAATCATATTTGAGATGCGTCATGCGTTTGACAAACGTATAACTACGAAAATGAAAATGGCGTTGCCACCCTCATTTGGTTGCATATGGATCTCCTATAAAAATTCACCGATTTATCGAAGTTTAATTTCCCTCTATCACGATTTTTGACAACTGCAGTAAACTGTAATGCTTGTTAAAACGTCAAAAAATCTATCACATAATGTCACCCTTTTTAATAACCCGAAACGAATTTCCAAATATAACCCATATAATCCCCGGTTTCTGCTAACGAAAATGTCTGCAGCGATTTACCGCCCTCCTTTTAACGTACCGCAAACTTTTGCACCTAAGCTGGTTCTCAAGTCTTCCCTACATAAAAATGTATACTCAACCAATAAAGTCTGCTGCTACAAATCTGTGAAAAATGCAAATATTTAAAAAAAAATGGTGAAAATGTGTGCTCTGTACTAACAAAAACCTATGAAATCATAAATTTAAAATCAAATTACCCAAAATTGTCCATATCACTACGATTTTTTACAATCCTCTACAACAATGTCGGTTTGAACTCGCCGAATTACTCGGAATCATTTTTAACTTTTATTTGTTCAACACAACTTCCATCTTTAAAACATTTTTGTAATTTTTCGAAAGAATCGTTTAAAACGATTATTCGAAAACGGCGATTTTTAAAAAAAACCGGCATACGCTTTCGATCGGTTTTAAACACTCTAGTGCCTGGTAGCGGGAAAAAACGTAAAAATTTTGTTTGACAAATTTCAAAATAAATCCTCTTTATTTGAATCAGATGTGTAAAACAAAGTTCGAAGCGGATCGAAAGTTTTCGGCGTCGGTGGTGTGACTAATTTTATTCGGTCTGTCTATTCAAAGAGAAACAGTTTTGATATTTCTGTAAGAAAATATGTAATTTAAACAAAGGCTACAACCCAATCGTAGACTGCACTCTAAATTTAACAAAATGTCGAACCAATTAAAACTGGAAAACACAATTTTTACTATTTTTGCGGATTAATACAGGGTGGCGCAATAGAACGTGCATATTGCATCATCTTTTTTTGCGGAGTAGAAAAGGCGCGGGCGTGGGGGCGCCTACATCGTTGGGTTGGCGGGCTCATGGAGTTTTAGTCGCTATGAATCACTTCGACGGGAAGCGTCGCGCATTTTACGAGAACTCTCGTTCATATATTGCTACTAGGCGACTATATTGTGCTGCATATGGACGGCGAATTAGTGAAGCTCCGAGTGCTAATTTAATTAAAATATGGGTAAAGCGTTTTGAAGAGACCGGTTCAACATTTAAACCACAAGCAAATGCTCGCCCAAGAACACACAGGACCGAAGACAATGTTGAGAGAGTTATGGTGTCAGTACGAGGAAATCCACAAATGTCGACTCGCAAGGGATCGTCTGTCTTACAATTATCGCGACGAAGTTTGCAACGAATTTTAACATTGGATTTTAAACATTCATATCTGTAATGCTCAGAATCGTCAACTGCTGGTGCCGCTGAGAGACTTTAAAAATAGAATGCATGTAAATTCATCACATGTGAGAAGCTCTCCCATACTTCACATAAGGCATGCAAGGAAATTTGTTTATTTTTTAAATTTCAAAACTTTGGTCTACTGGTTTAATCATTATTCGGTTTCAATAGTAAAGTTCATGAAAACACACATAAAGCTATGATTGCGATGAAACTTTTATTTCATTATAATGCCTTTCTTTATATAAATTTCTCGTATAGGAATGCCAACCTTATCATACACAAATTTGTTTTCAAAATATTACATAGAATGCAATTATAAAAATATTTAAAATAGTGCAATATAAAATTTAAAACTGTGCAATATAATTACAAATTTTTTATTAGACATTTTAAAATATTGGTTCAAAACACACATACAGGGGTGTATACAGGGTGACGACGATCTGCCAACTTTGTCAGCTGTTAAATACCTGTCATCTGAAGTGTTATTTATTTAGTGAAAGGTTTGCCATTTACGCATATGGATCGTTTAATAACCGAAGAATACGTAAAAATAGTTAAAACTTACTACGAAAGTTGTGAATCAAACGTAGACTTTCGATCGAAGAAAATTTTCTTCAGCTATGAAGCTCATTTTCCACTCGATGGTTACGTCAACAAGCAAAGTTATCGTATATGGGACTAGAAGAACCTAGAAGTAACTGTGGAAAAACCATTGCTTCCGGAAAAAGTGAATCTTTGGAGCGCATTATGGTCTCGAGGTGTCTTTGAGCAGTATCTTTTCGAAAACTACCTCAAAAGAATCCACTGCTACGACCAATTCAGAAGAATGCGTGGAAGAAGAATCGATTATTTATTTGGGAAGTACCTGCAGTAGCATAGATAATTAGTCGATTTTCTACAACGCTTATTAAGAATTGTCAATCAATGCCATGGCTAATTTAATAATTAATAATTAAAGACGAAAAATTGAGTTTCAGAAAAGCGACAATTTCCATGGGATGTACCGGAGGACGTCCGAAAATGCCCCCATTTTCATTCTTTAGGTGCACAAAAATTTGTTCCAACTAAAATATAGGATATGTAGATTAAGCCCGTCATTTGTATAGAAAATATCAGCAGGAAGGCAGCTATTCGTCCGATTTTGGGATTATGAACCAGTACTACAAATTACATTATTTCAGGAAACAATCTGTACGGAAGTCTCCAAAAAGGCTGGATCAATACAGGCCATTTGCAATCCCTGACTGTTTTTATTTTAGGAAGCATAAGATCATTCAAAATTTTAAGAAGATTCTTAAATGTTTGTGACACATCGTGCCAGTCAGATGGACATCGCTCATTTGGTGTAAAAAGCCATGAAAATAATTGTTCGACAGATACTTTAGAGACTTCTTGCTGGATGTTACCACAATCCATTTCTCGGGGTCAAAATATAAATCGATTACCATAAATGATATGAAAAAAACGAGGCGAACTGTTAAAAAAGAAATGGTTAACTGGGTTGACGAGTTCGGGCTTAAATTCTCTAATCAGTGTGGTATGACAGTTAGAACACGATAATATCATGCATATGAACGCGGTTAACTAGAAACTGAAGTTTTGGTTTCAGTTTCAAATTCCCCAGCCATATCATCGTGGCTTCCATACCCGATGCAATCACCTATTATTGTTTGTGTGGGGGTCACCACAAAGTGTGTGACAAAAACTTCGCGTAGTCGAATAATCAACGAGTCTTGAAAACAGTGTTGCCAATTTAGTTTTTTCCCGCTAGATTTTGCTGGCAGTAAGGTATTTTCTATAATTTGTCTTGAATGAATCAATACCTTGTGAACGGTTGCCGTCATTAGGAGCCAAGGGTATTTGATTTGTATCATTTGGGCGATATTGTGGCAAAAAGCTTCAAATTTCTGGGTATTCAATGGGAATTGACAGCAAATATATCAGCTCAACATCAATATCAACTATTTCCGAAAAAGTGGCATGGTCAGCAAATGCTGTACGGGCTGTATTGCCATCATTGGTGTTTCCAAATCCACCCGTTTTTGGTTGATCAACTTTAAGGCTCATTTTCGACCAAAATAATTGTTGTACAAGCTTTTTCTTCAGAAAGAGTTTTGCGATCGTCATCAGTTCGAATTTGCCATTTTTTAATACTGCTCTTGTATCCAGCATTCAAAACGAATTCAAAGAATCGTATCCAACAATGCAAAGGACTTATACCATACTTTAGAGTATCATTTTGTGGAAGAAACTTTTGGCTTTTGAAGTCTGTAATAGTCATAAAATCCTTTGGAGTTGCCTAGGACAATAGGACATGATTGACTAGATTTTGTATTTGTTAAAACGTTTAACACTTTACCATCAATCAACGTAAGAAATAGTTTAAAGTGGTTAATGGTTTTTCCAACATCGATAACTATTTTTAAACTATTTAAGCCATTTATCTGTTGTTTTAAATCATTGTCCTCAAGCAAAATTTTTTCTTTTGTTTCCTTACAAAACTCCAGTTTTATGGGACGACAAAACCTTATAGACTGAGGTGTGCGGTTATTCCAAAGTGGTCTACCGACCGAATCCACAAGTCTTAAAGGAGTCATTGTTGTTGCAAACAAGGAATAATCGGAATCATTGGATTTGGATGCTTCCTGAAATTTTTGCTTATAAGAGGAATGTCCAGTGCTGCCATCAAATCCATAGCTAACAATCAGATCAGCCTTTAGAAAATTAATATTTTCTGTCATTAATGACACTATGACTTCCTTCTGCATTGCAACAATTCTATTTGCAGTGTGCGTTAACAATGATTGAAGGGAAACATTTGCCTGGCTCTCATTGACTTCAATACCAACTGGTCTGCAACTTTTCTTAGAATTGGCGACCTCGTTATAAAGTGGATATATGTCAGCATTTCGAATTTTATTTTCCTTTCTTGTATTCAAGTACTGTTCTTTTGTTAAATTGTTTTCTAACAAATATGCGAGTGCTTCATTTGCAGTGAAGCGAATTGGCTGATTATCAACAGTGTGCGCTAATTTTCTCATCTTGCAAGCTCTTGTTGGACTACCAATTGTCTACTGCCTGAGAACCACTGCCATATCTGCTTTATGTTGAACTCGAGCCGCTATCGAAGCTGCACGAACTAGCAATTCCGTTTCGTTATCTACTTTCTTTGATAGGTCCTTTGCTTCTCTATTCTTTGTGCGTTCGGATTTATCCACAAACTTTATTTTTGGACGCCCTACTAAGCATTTCGAAGGGGCAATCTTAGTTGGCAAAATAAAATCAATTGTAAGCCAGTGAGCGTTTTGTTTTTGGAAGACCTCTATCTTTCTGTGGGACTTGTTCCATCTCTTAGCCAAATTTTTACAAAAAGTTCAGACTCTCTCTTTCAGAGATGATTCTTCCTCATTCAAAATATTTATATTTCCAACTTGGCCAA
Source organism: Philornis downsi (assembly GCA_019455685.1). Taxonomy (NCBI): domain Eukaryota; kingdom Metazoa; phylum Arthropoda; class Insecta; order Diptera; family Muscidae; genus Philornis; species Philornis downsi. Next base: position 10,307 of record JAHXMU010024595.1, read on the forward strand.
TAACAAAAGTGAATACAGCATCGTTCTTCTCCTCTTTGTATTTTACATCAATCCAAACTTTCGCAAGGTTTTTATACTGCAAACGAAGGTCGCCTACGAAAAAACAACATAACTCAAAAAAACGCAAAAAATCGCAACGAATGAAATGAAATGAAATAAACTCAAAATGGTCCACTTAACATGTTTTTGATAGTCAAAATACGGCCAAATACGGCCAACATTTATAAAGCCTATCCAAACCGCATTTTTAAGAAAAAAAAATTTATTTGAGGTTAAGTCACAATAACTAGTTTTTCGCACTAAATCAAAAAGTAAACTCAAATCTGTCGACTAACCTGTAATGTGCATACCATCACTTTTATTTTCCATATTTAAGTTGTATTATTATATTTTGTTTAACAAAATGGATCAAATTACCTATAGTGCAGTCTAACGACCAACAATTGGATTTAGCTGTAATCTTTTTCTTCTGTTTTTAGTTTTCATACATTTTTTAGATTTGTTCTTGTTTTTTTCGCTAAGTATGATATTGAAACCTACATCAGCATAAAGAAAGTCTAAAATAATTCTATTATATAATAGTAAAATAGTGATAGTGATAGTAGTAGTACTAACAGTAGTAAATAGTACCAGCAGTAGCATTCAACTTAAAGGAAAACGATGTGACTGCAAAAAAATTCAGTGGCATTGAAAAATTGGCAAAGAATAATATAAGAAAATCATAGAATTTCACATTCAGAATGCCGGCTTTTGAGCCATTGTGCTCGGAGATAGGTTAGAAGTCTTTTTTAGCTTGGGAAAATGTTTACGGAGTAGAAGAAATAGAAATATTTGCGTAGAAAAGTGAATATTTTAAACCCTCCATTCGAACTATAATGAAATGTTGATATTATGCAAAGAAGAAAATATTAGGAATGTAAAAAAATAGATTTCAGTACCTTAAGAGTGGCACTAAACCTAATTGCAACAGAAAACATAATTATAATATTATATTATAATCGGATTTTGTTTAAACCTGTTAACCTTAATTCTTCCTTACTGAGTAAAAGTTATTGAAAATTTGATACATTCTGTATTAAATAAGACAATTGTGGTAAAATAACCTACTTCACACAATATCTTGGTCTGGATAACAAAGCAAAATTGGATTTTGAATTCAGGTTAGGTTAATAGATTCCACCCCTAGAGACAGTTTAAATTCATACATAATCGAATCGCATATAAAGTTTGATGAAATACATTCGTCAGAAAAAACACACATTTCTTATATGAAATTTTTCATTTGTAATATTAAAATGTGTCAAAAACTGTTGGGCTTTTTGCATCGAAGAAAGCACATCCAACAACGTATCCTTTATTCTCGTGAAAAACAATCACTTAAAGTTCATAAAAACACAAACAACGAAAACAAATTCTCTTGCATCCCATGAAAAGGAAATGAGACAACTTTTTACATCCAATGAGCCTTCTACTTTTTAAATTCACCAAATGAAACGGTTCTGAATGTCACAGTTTGACTACACTTCACAAATAATAATACATGGATGTGCACGGAGTTGAACCTGCGATCATGCTGACAATAGTCGCGTATACTACCCATCGCGCCAGGGTCGATCACACGATCCATGCCTTCCTGCTGACGAGGTGGTCAGCTTCCCTAGATTGATGAAAAAAACACCAATAGAACGATTTACACTGTACGAGGTGTGTTCAAAAAATAAAGTGAATTCTCATTTTTCTCAAAAAATATTTATTTATTAATTAATTTCTATTTTATCTCCTTCAAAGTAGTTCCCCTCAGATAGAAGACACTTGTGCCATCGTTTTTTCCAATCCTCGAAGCAGTTTTGATATGAACTTTTTGGTTTTCCTGATATGCGATTTGGTTTTTATCTCCTCAATCGTCGCAAAACTCCGTCCTTTCATGAGTCTCTTCAATTTTGGGAACAGGAAAAAGTCGCAGGGGGCCAAATCTGGTGAATACGGTGGCTGAGGCATGATAATGGTGTTATTTTTGACCAAATAATCCCTCACAAGCAAAGATGCTCACTCATCTTGCATTATCATGATGAAAGCCATGATTTTTTTTCCACAATTCCGTGCGTTTTTTTCGTATTGTGTCACGCAAGCGGCGCATAACTTCAAGGTAATACTCATTATTTACCGTACGACCTCGTGGTAAGAACTCCTGATGCACTACGCCATGGTAATCGAAGAAAACAGTTAGCAAAACCTTGACATTTGATCGAACTTGGCGTGCTTTTTTAGGTCTTGGCTCTCCTGGACGCTTCGATTGAGACGATTTGGCTTTGGTTTCGATGTCATAACAATATACCCATGATTCTTCACCGGTTATGACCCTTTTAAGCAAATCTGGATCATCGTTGACGTCATTCAACAATGCATTGTTTTTGGTCAGAATTCAGCAATTTTGGAACGATCTTCGCTGCCACACGCTTTATGCCTAAAATTTCCGAAAAAATTGCATGGCCTGCGCCAATCGATATGCCGACATCCTCAGTAACTTCTCCAATTACGATTCGACGATTCTCCATAACAATTTTCGTCACTTTCGCAACATTTCCATCGGTTGTTGATGTGCTGGGACGTCCGGAGCGAACGTCGTCATTCACATCTTCTCGACCTTCTGTCAAAAGCTGGTACCATTTTTTTGAGTCAGAGTACTCTCACCGTATGCCACTGTCAACATTTCAAGTGTTTTTGAGTACTTAATTCCATTTTTTACACAAAATTTGATGCAACTTCTTTGATCTATTTTTTCCAATAGCAGAAAATCGCCGAACAGGCAAAGCACTCTTTGTATTTATGCCTCTCACAAACAAACTAAACATGCTACGAGTATGGATAAATTCGTCAACATATCTTTGAGACGAATGTACCAACATAAACAAAAATAATAATCGAGAATTTAAAGTACGTAGCCCGCGAAATTTGAAAATTCATCTTGTTTTTAGAACACATCTCGTATATATCGTCTTTGAATTTGGAAAGGCTTGCGAAATGTTTGTTACAATAACAGGTGTGTTTAGAATTTGTTGAAATTATTGAAAGGGTGAGAAGAAACAAGACTTAAAATTCATACTGTGTAAAAAAACACCTAAAAAATGTCAACCATCGGCTCAAACATGGACTGACCTGTTGAATATAAGTTTCAGACCACCATTTGCTATAGATTTTTTGTTACAATTTACATGAGTTCGGTTCGCCCTTTTCATGCAACGCAACATTACTTTGATGGATAGAAAATATAAAAATGGATAGAGAAAATATAAATTTTTTTATCTGAATAGAATCAGAATATAATTTTTGATATATATATATATATATAT
>JAHXMU010024600.1:0-10862 GCA_019455685.1 Philornis downsi
ATTTGAATTGTAATTTTCTGTTAGTGCACATAACAAATATGTAATTTGCTAAAAATTATAGTAAAAGTCAGATCAAAAATATAGACAAAATAGAAAAATTCCAAATAATGACGCTGAAAAGTTTGCATCATCATTTCTAAAGAATGTAGAATTAAAGAAGTAGATATCACTGAGTCTGTTATTCAATCCTCTCATAAAAACTTCACTAACAATAGGGAGACTAATATACTTCATCGCATCGAAATTGACACATTGAAATATTGATTGGCTTACCAAATTTCCAGTCCAACAATTCAATTTCTACATTAAACCCGAATCAGAGGCCTCTACAAACAAGTGCAATTACCGTAGTCCGATGTGAGTAAATTGAAATTTTATTCCACCGGATTTACATAATTTTTAGTTTAGTTGCAAGTTATCCGATAACCAAAAAAAAAATTTCTTTTGATAATGGTTATTGTTAACCAAAAAATTCTTTTTAATTGCTATAACAGTTATTCATAACCAAAAAAAATATTTCTCATTTTAATTGGTTACGGTGACCAAAATAATATATATCTCACTATAATGGTTATTTCTAATCATTATTTAAATTCGTTAATGTTAATGGTTAAATAAGATTTTTTCATCATATTTCTTATAACTGTTACGGTCCCTGGAAGATACATATATATCATTTGATAAGGCCAAAAATTTAATACCCAAAGGAAGCATTTGAAAAGCATTGACGCATTTGGGACCACTTCTGTTTTCTATTTATTTAAATGATTTAATTAATTTGAAGTTGAATGGTCGGTTGTATATGTTTGCAGATAATTTGTGTTTATTTTATGCATATAAATATGATCTAGCTTTAAAAACCATGATGGAGAGAGACGTGTCATTAATTTTCGAGTTTATAAGAATAAACAAATTAGTACTTAACGCAACCAAAACTAAACTAGTTCGAGTTAGACCACGCTCGCATGGAATGGAAAACAATTCACGGCAATCACGGAAGTTTCTGAAGTGAAGTACCTGGGTGTGACATTGCAAACTAATTTAACCTGGGAAAGTTATATCACCAATGTTAAGTATAAAATTGCTCCTGCTATTGGCATTTTATATAAATTAAAATACATATTAAATAGAAAAACTAAGTTACTTGTTTTCAACTCATTCGTTCAAAGTCATTTAAATTATTTGGCAATCGTATATGGTCACGAAAATACTGTTGCTTTAAAAAGTCTACAGCGCATGCAGAATAAGGCGCTTAAAAATATTTTTGATTTACCCATCTCATACCCAACCTTATCGCTCTATGAGGATATAAACGTTCCTGTATTGCCTATCCGTGGAATACATCTGCATCAGCTTGTTATATATGTATATAAATCTTTAAATAAAATCGGATGCAGAATGATTGAATTTACACAGAATCAAACTAATTTTCGCACAAGAAATTTTAATAATTTGAAAGTTGTGAGGTGCAGATTAGAGACCACCAAACAGCGTATAGAATATTTGGGTAGTTATGAATACAATAATTTACCAATGACCATTAAAAATGTAAATAATATATCCACATTTGAAAAGAATGTGAAGGATTACCTAAAACAAAATTTGCAGATGCTTCTTATGTAATTAAAATGTTTTCAAAAAATTATGAATTCTTAACTGATTAATTAACAGAACTCATTTGTTAATACATTTTACTTGAAATTATGTATTGTAGTTAGCGTACACCTGAAACTTGTTGCCAGCATGCCTCAATAATGCCTTCTGGCGCTGAGGCCAAATATTATATTGTAATACATATATTGTACTGAATTTTTAATAAACCTCGTAAGAGGATTGTTTTCAAAAAAAAAAAAAAAAACAACAAAAAAATACCAAGTACTTTTTTGACTGCATGTGTTTCATGAGTTTTTAAGTCGACCGAGCGTGTGTCTCTCTGGCTGGCGGGCACTAAAACTATCGTAATTTTTTTCGAAATTTCCCAAAACTTGGCACAGCTTTTTTTATTCCCAAATCGTCACCAAAGATTATAAATGGGTGTCCCATACAAATTGAACGATTTTTCAAAATACAGTGATTTCCCTGTAACTCTCAGTTTGTTCATTGCAATAACCTAGATTTTTGCTCATTAAAATTTGAAGAGACTGACCATGCCTCCTATGATACCTCTTATACAAATGACCATTTTAAACTATTTATTCTCAGCGGTACTGTATTTCATTATATTAGAGACGCATGCATTTGGCTCACAATCGTTTGCGGAAAATGAAAATAAATAAAAAGCTTCACTCCAGCCTAAAGCTGGGATCCCACTATCGGCGCAATGTACCGATTTTTGTAAAATTCAATAGGCCGATAGTGGGAACGCACAACATTTGTCAAAATGGGACAATCTGTGCCGAAATCGTGCTGACTAAAAATAATGAAATACAACCCTGTTGCACCGATAATGTGAACACTCTGTACATAAAGTGGAACAATAAAATTGTTAAAAATGCGACAATTTTTATCGGCCACTTGCACACCGATCAAAGTTAACAATTAGCGCCGATTTTTAAGAACAACACTGTTTGTAAACACAAGAAAAGCGGAAGAAGCACAAAAAAGAAAATTTAAACTGAATACGCGTAGTCACAAAAAAAATCATTAAAAATGTATTCAGACTACGAAATTTTAGAAGGCGAAACAAGTTTTGAAGAATTGTCTACATCAAACCCGGAAAACAAAAGGAAAAGGCCACGAGTACTATTGTACTATTTTTTTGCTTACCTTTTTTATTACACCGCTTTAATGCTATAAAATAAGAAATTGATTTTCAATTTTGTAAATCAATCAGCGAAGACATGTAAACAAAAAACATATGATTCAATTTCTCAAAAAGTGCGCTGATAGTGTGACCACGTTTTGCAGATTATGCACAAAATTTTCTTCCGGCCGACATGTACCGAAAACAAATAGCACAATATGCGATGATAATGTGACTGCTCAAAAAGTAATTGCCCAAATCCTTGTCAAACGCACCGATGTAGCACAATAAAAATCGGTACATATTGTGCTATGTGCGCCGATAGTGGGATCTAAGCTTAACTCATGGCGCTTATTTATTTTTTACACTTGACTAGGCATGACCTAAAAAATTAAGCCCGGAAATACAAAGTCAAAAACGAAAACGAAATTTTTTTTTTCGAAATCATTCCGAAAATTTTGTTGAAAATAAAATTTTCTGTAAGCCACTGAAATTTTTCTTAGGTTTCAAATTACAGTGTTTTCCCTGTAACTCTCAGTTTATTTATTACAATAACCTGCATTTTTGCTCATTAGAATTTGAAGAGACTGACCACGCCTTTTGTGATACCTCTTATACAAATGACCGTTTTAACCTATTTATTCTCAACGGTACTCTATTCAATTACCTATATATTAGAGACGCATGCATTTGATACTCTTAATGTTGAGAATGAGAATGGAAGAAGGAAAAACAAAACAAATTATAATGCATTCTTTGAGTCGGGCTTTGAAATGAATGTGAGAAGATTAATTGAGCTTGCGAACATTCCACTTTTAGAGTCACAAATTGCCCTAACAACAATTCCGGTTCTGTGCATAACTCGTCGATTACTTGTCCCCAGGATACCACATCGAAGGGACCACCGCTCAAAAAAATGTTTTGTTGGCTATATGGCGGATCGAACCCAGTATCAGTATCACGAGAGTTGGGTACACAAATGATGTGCTGTGGTTGGTTTCGGAAAAAACAAAAAACAAAAAAAAAAAAATAATAAGACATTAATCAATTTTCTTGATTTTTTACTGACGATTTTTATAAGATTTTCTAACAAACTTCGCATTTTTGTGGGCATAATACTAGTTAACAGGCTTGTTTGAACAAAGTTGTGACCCTGCCATTCGAAATTAAAGATTTAAAAAAATTTCTACTTGACTTTTTGCGATCTCAATACTACCCTTTTAGCTCTTCACTTTTTTAATCTATATTATGGGTTGTGGGAAAAATATAAGTGAAATGTGGGATATTTAACACTCATGCCATCTGCCTTTGAAGAAGATCGCAGCAATAGATCCTAAACTCGAAACTCTTGTGGTTGCCATCTGCTGGCTGTTAGTAAAATACATTGTTGCTGAATTATTGACACTGCGGACATTGACCATCTTCGGACATCTATGACGTTTTGTTTATCTTTCTTTTGTTCTTGTTTGCAGTTTTAGTAGTTTAATGACGGTGATAATGAACGGCAGCAAGTAGTGGGAGTGCAAATATATTTTTCTAAAATGAGTTAAAATCTCGCGAAATCAATTAAGTACGGTGTTTTAACTTAAACTCGGGCCGTAATTGTGGTAATTTTAGTTATAAGAAGTTCGGTGAAGTCGTCGGGTACGCGTAATAAATCAATATTTGTTGCCGCCGTAACCGGCACAAGACAATTTGGTGGATTTTTGCCATAGACTTTACAACAATTTTTTTGCGATGAAGTGCTTTAGTTGTATTAGTATTAGTGAGTTACGAATGTGTAGAGAATTAAATAAGTGATGAGAGTATTTGGCCGACTGTTGATAGACCAGAGTGTGAGAAAGCAAAAGGCGGTAATAGTTTTTTGTCAGCATCTTCGCTCTATTTTAATGAATTTGGTGAGTAATAAATAATTGTTGTTATTAATTAGTATATTGAGACATACTGGCAGGGGTTGCCAGCGTTACGACCGAAAAATGTTCGATCTCATAATCAAAGATGCTAAAATGTTGAAAACGTTGATTGTAAAAAGAGAATTTTTAAAAACGTATTATATCATTTAAACACATTTTACCATCAAACTGCTACAAATGATGCTAAAAAGTATTTTATCATTTCAAAAATTCAAAATACATTCATATCTACGAGTATGGTAAATATACATATATTTTGCTGTAAGTGGACAGCGCGACGTCGGAGAACGAATCCATTAATCCCCGTCATTTTCCCCAGAAAAAAATCGACCTATGTAAAGAGTTCAAAAACAAAAAACTGTTAATTTTTTCAAGGCACGAATCCCTCGTTTTGCCTTTCATGGAATAGCTTACAATCGTTTGCTGAAAATGAAAATAAATAAGAGTCTTACACAGAAATCCGAAGTCGGAAGCGCCGTATGTAAAAAGTTCAAAAACGAAATTTTTTTCCGAAATCATTCCGACAATTTTGTTGAAAATATAATTTTCTGTAAACTGCTGAAATTTTTCTTAGGTTTCGGGTAGTCGGTCTTTTTTTTTTTCAAAACCAAAAAATTGAGTCAATATTAAGAATTTTTTATTCATGACAGAGAGAAGACAAAATGTACATACATGCATATTATGGGTTCCATGCTCAGCTCGATTAATCGGCAAGTCTGGCAACAAAAGCTTTTCACAAAAACAATAAATTATTTGGCTTTGAAGTGAATTTCGCTTGCTCCTAACGTTCGCCCGAGAGCACTCAATTCGCTCTTTCGCTCTTTTTTCCCCTCTTTAACTGTAATAGTTTAGCGCCTTTTAACGTCATATATGTATGAGTGTATGTACATATAATTTTATTCAGTAACCGAAATATGTAAAGTAATTGAGTTGTTGTTGTGTTGTGCAAAGAGAGTGATGAAGAGGGGGATCATCTATATTTCTCTCTTGGCTGTCTAATCATCTCATTTTTGGTTCCCGAGCAAAAAAAAAAAAACAAAACAAAACCAAAATTGTCTATACGTTTGCATCGTCTTTGTTCGTAGCCGTTTAAGGTTTCTTTCGGCAAAATTGATTTATATGGTAGATCCACAGGGAAGAAGAGGTTGCATTTGCCTCTGGAGTGAAAATTGTGATTATTGCAGCGGCTCTAGGGCAAGCTAATACTGCTCTCTTGCCTGCTCACTTTGCTCAATATTTCTATAATTTTGCAGATTTTAGTTAATATGTTTATACATAATAGCAATGTAATTGCTAGCATATGAAAACAATCACATCTGGTGTTATAAAAATCTAAACAATCAAAGTTCCATATTGTAAAAGAGAGCTTGATCGTATAAATTTATGCTTATGACAGCGTACAGATTTAACAAAATTCACCAGAGACAAATACGGAGTCTGTCTGCTGCTCCTTTCTAGTATACTTTACAACTCGCTCTTAAGAGTAATTTGGGCCGAATAGACATTTAAGTTGACATTATTCCTTTACTATTTCTTATTTCCTATTTCATATTTCCTTTACTATTATTTCTCAATACATTACAGTCCTGCCTGCCTTTACTTTCGATAATCGCATCGACTGTCATTGGATTCCAAGATATATCAATCTGCGAGTTTGAACCTTTGGTCAAAATTTATAAAAGCTTACCGAAATAAGAAGAAACTAAGGATTTTTTGTATAACGAAAAATATACCACGAGGAAAAGCTACGAAACCCCCTTCCTTTAAGTCAGCTTCGAAGAAATTATAAAAAACCGGAAAACTAATTATGGGTTTCTATATTAAAGATATTCTCACTACCACTCAAAAGTGTAATTTTTTGGTTTCTTGGATCCCTCTAGCTCTGCTTTTGTACATATTTTGGGGTCTTTTGAAACTGAAAAATTTATCTGTAATGCAAGTGGCTGTCCAAATAGCAGACCTTTTTGAAGCGATTACAAATCTATGAACAAATTTCAGATTTAAAGAAAGAAGAAGCTTTAAAAAGGTTTTACTCGTCAATTCTCTTTTTTACCGCAGATATAAAACACTTCTTAAAAAAAATGGTAGATTACAGAATTTTTTGTAAAATGCGTAGTTACAGTTTTATAGATTGTACAACTTTACAAAGCTTGGGAGAATTTGAAAAGAAAATCGACCAGATAATCCACATGTTATATATTCTTAGATTCATGCGAGGGCGGTCAAAACTAGCCGACCTAAAGTACAGATGGTGTCTGTAGTTTGAAAAAAAATATCGTGATAAAAACTGGCAAACTTATGAAATATACATGTTTTAAGCCTCAAAGCGCCACGTTGTTTAGCATTTTTATTTAAGTCATCAAAAGTAAATGGTCTCAGTGATGTTAAGTTATTCATTACTTCCATTTGAAAGATCTCAGTCCAACCAAAAATTAAAACCGAGCTAGATTCTACTCTGGAGGAGTCTACTGCTTCGTTTATGACTGTAAAATATTGGGTAGCAGAGTTTAAACGACGCCTGTCGAGCTGCCAAAACGAATTGAGGTGTCCATGCCAGAAGAAGAAAATCCACAAAATGGTATTGGATTATTGTCGACTGAAGGTGCTTGAGCTAGCTTAAATGGTAGGCATTTCGAAAAGTGCTGTACGCCATATATTGATCGAAGGTTTGAAGATGAGAAAGCTGTGTGCAACATAGATGCCGCGCTTGCTTTCAGTAGAGCAAAAACAGCGTCATGAAGATGTTTCAGTGCGTCGATTTATAACCGTGAATGAGACATGGGTTTACCACTTCATACCTGAGACAAAGGAACAGTCAGAGCAATGGATTGAAATGGTAGAATCGTGCGCAATGAAGGCGAAGATGACTCCATCTGTAGGCAAGGTCATGGCATCTGTTTTCAGGGATGCGCATCTGGATGCATACAATCCAGAGGCAGCCATTTGAAGGCATTGTATTTCGTACATAATGACAATGCCCAAGCTTTGTAATATAATAAAAGTTTAATCGAAATCTTAACTTTATGTTTGTTTTACCTAAATTAATTTGAAAACGAAAAAGAGATAAACCTATATATTGAATTAGTCTGTTTTTAAGGTGAAAATACATTCTGTTTTATTATTTTTCAATAACCATGCCCACAATTAGGCTGACTCTTTAAGGAAATATATGATTTGGGATAGTTCTTTCCAACATCTACAAACTATCACAACACATTGTTTTTAATTAACAAGTAAAATGTTGAGAAAGTGGAAAAAAAAAAAAAAATTGAAGAGGTCTTCTTAGTCCTTGTGTTGGCAAGTTTTTCCTTACTAAACCAATCTTCCCAATTACATACTTAGCTTTCCTATAAATATGGAATATATCTGGTGGTTCGGAAAGTTCGTTCGGGCTTAAAAAAAATTATTTACAAATGTATATACAAGAAAACAATTATATTAATCTATTATATAACCTCCCCCTTTTTCAATAACTTCTTTCCATATCTCTGGAAGCTTTATATTTCCTCTCTCATAAAACTCGCGTGGTGTTTCTGAAAAAAAGCCTTTAATTCGATTTCGTCCCTATGGAAATTCAAATCCTTTAAGTGATTGCTCAGACTGCGAGATAGGTGATAGTTGAAAGGTACGGTGGTGGGTTAAGTTAAACTTCCCACCCAAGCTTTGACAGTTTCCGGCAGTACTGCGAGGTACCCACACATCGAGGTTGCTTACAAATCCAAGCACTTTTATGACCCCGTGAGCGGTTGAGACTGATTTTTTTTTGATTATTTCAACTATTTTCCTATTTTTTTTAATTGCATTAACAATAATTAAATCTCTCACCTCTTTGGAAACAATTTCTTTTGGATCTGGGAGCGTCCGTTATGGAGAAGTCGCCCGTAAAAAATCTCTTAAACCATTTCTGTGCAACTTCTTTCATTTGGCCGTTCTCTTCATAAAGAGAATTTATTTTTCGACTGGCTTCAGCAGCCGTTTTTTCTTTTCGGAAATAATACAGCATAATATGTCTCAAATGCTATTTTTCGCTGTTTTTTTGCACTTTTTAAAACTTTTCTTTAAAACGCTATAACTACTCACGACTAGAATGAAAACACAAGTAAACAATAGTAACCAGCTTAGAGAGGAGGTGGGACGGAGTTATGATAGCGTTTGGAGGAACTCTACGTCATGAGAAGTGACGTATGGTGAACTAACGAATTAACCGAACGAACTTTCCGAACAACCCAATATCTGCATCAAATTTTTGCCTGCTAATCAAACGGTCTTTTCTTTATCGTGCTTTTAAAGAAAACCTGAACGGATGGTCTTCCTTAGATCGACGCGGAGTTTTACTACGATCTGAAATCTATAATAGAACTTATGAGATCTCAATGAGTATTTCTAGTTACTACAGACGGAATTATAAGCAAGAGCAGAAATTTTTGTTAGGAGAAATTAATTTACATGTAAGTTAATTTCATCCAACGTCATTTCACTTTTGTGGAAAAATGTGACGGGTACCAGAATGGCCTTGATAAATAGCTAGGCTATTATCAAAAAGTACTTTGAGTTAAACCACAATGTAGAGAAATTCTGCAAACCTTTGACAATTGAATGTAGTACAATTGAGTAAAAGGAATGAATATGGGTTAGTATAGTCAGTTGGCATGGGTTATATTGGAAATAGCGGGTATTATCCCGCCGAAAATATGTTGCAAAGCAGTCCCTTTTCATTTTCGGAACTAAGCTTATCAAATGTATGATATGTGCCAGATTTGGCTGAGTTCAGTGCAATCGATGCAAACAGTTAAAGCTAAGTTTGACCGATTTAATCCATATATTTCTATGGGAGGTACCAGAAGGGCGCGATTATTTGATCGATTTTTTATGAAGTTTTGCTTTGTAAATTGTTACAAGCATTAAAACGTTAGGATTGGAGTTACAGAAAATCAGTGTTTTCTGAAATAGTCCACTGGTATGGAAGGTAGCAGTAGAAGTGTGGCTAATCGGTCAATTTTTTCGAATTCTTCCAAGCATTGGGAACCAATGCAATGGAAAAAAATTTGGATTGTTGCAGTCCACGAATTAGGAGTTGCAAGGAAAAAATTGAATTTCGGAAAATTGGCCACTTATTGACAATCGCTAGCTACGACCTAGCAAAATATTAGGCTGTGCCTAATTTCAAGAAGTTGCATATATACGGCAGTTATCGTGTCTACCATCTAGCAAGTGGTTCAGTCGACTTAAGTCCTGAAACACATTTGGTCAAAAGATACTTGATACTTTAGATACCACCTTCTGGGTGTCACATTTTTCCTTTCTTCAAGTGAAGGTACCTATATATTAATCCTGTCCTGTCCTATCCTGTTGGTAGATTAAAAAAAGAAGAAAAATATAAATTCCTATGGATCGAAAATGTAAACATTCCATTTGTAATTTCTCTAAAAGGGATCTACTATTTAGAGATAATTCCAGACATCAGTTTGGGAGGCTAGACTTGTCGATTGCTCCACTGCTCGCAGTATTGCTGCTAAGCACATCGATGTGACCGCTACTCAAAGGGACATTGATAACTGCTTCCGATCTCCAACATACTATCATACAAAAAATAGTCGCGGGTAACCATCATGCCACGGCCAGTCAACAGTTCGACTCAATACTGCATAAATTTGAAAGTTCACCGTTCAATAGATAACAAACTGAGAATTGCTATCTTGTGTTGTCACTGTACAAATGTTGCATATGTCGTCGTATGTACGATATGTACAAATGCCTAAATGGATGTAAGAAACTGTGGTCATGGTTCGCACGAGAGTGGGTTTTGCACTGTTGTACAATTGTTGGTGTGCTCGCTGCCGCTGTTGGTGCTGTAGTAGTGGCTTCTGCCATTTGTAATTTACATTTTTTGGCCACAAAAAGCATCATTAACTTTCATTCTTATTGGCAATTGCCACAGAAATTACAATTGTTCTTGTTGCCGCCTCCGCAACTACATGTTCGACTTGTTCAATTTTCTGTTGTTGTATGTGCTGATGTTGCCATTGTTGTTGCTGCTGTTGTCGCTATTGCTGCCACTGTTGTTGCTGCTGTTGCCGTTGGTGCGGACAATGATGATGGTGCTACAACCCACCATGCCCATAATATCACACATATTATGCAACATATGCTACGACATGAAACAAGCAACAATAAAATGTTGCAAAAAATTATTGTATTGGAAAATA
>JAHXMU010024605.1:0-17816 GCA_019455685.1 Philornis downsi
TTTTTTTTTATTTACCCAAATCTATTTCAATAATTTCCTCAAGAGATGGCATTAATAATTTGTATCTCTCATTGTATAAGTGCGATCGGGTTAAAACATATAACTTTAGAAAGATGAGATTTTATGCTCCTCAAGTAGTTTCCTGATTGCTTGACACAGTATTGCTTGAGTACGCATCAAACGCAACTCAGACAACTAAAAATGTGGATGGTGTTTATGGTCCTGATACTATAGTGGCTAATCACGCCACGTTTTATTTCCGTCGATTATGTTTTGGTAATTTGGATGTCAAAGATGCAACACGCTCTGGAAGGAAAACTTTCAAAAATGTCGATGAAATAGTGGAAATCGTCAAAAAAATCTTCAGGAGTTAAAGCAAAAAATCTAATGGGTCGAATTTAAACCTTCAAATCGCTACTGAATCAGAACAAACTAGACCCATTTCTGACTGGTGACTGGCGATGAAAAGTAGGTCACTTGCGACAACTTCAAACGAAAACGATCTTAGTCGAATCATGGTGAGCAGACTAGCTTTGACCAATAGGTGAGAAATTTTGTGCCATCAATAAACGCCAGGACACACTCATCGATAGTGACTTGCCAAAATCACCGGGAGTTTGATTGTGAGATTAGTATAGTCCGGATCTAGATTACCAACTGTTTCTGTTTGCTGGCCAAAAATTCGCCTCAAGGGAAGCTTGTGAAAATCGACTTTCCCAATTTTTGGCAATAAAGACGAGGGTTGGCATATTGGAATTACCTTACAAGTTATTCAACAAAATCGTGCATATTCGTTCTAAATCAGATCATTCTAGCTATGCTAAATAAAACTTTTACTACATATGAAATTGCGAATTTTTCCTCTTCTTCGAGGAACGAGAGATTTTGGCTGCAATGTGAAAATGACAGTTTTAAACTAAATTAGCTTCTTCAACTTAAAAGGAATATGGCCGAAATGACTTATTAATGGGAATGATTATTTTTAATTTGATTTTAGTTTGATTTCATTACAATTAAGACCACTGCCAATAATTAAAGTAAGTAATTACAATTGATGAGTAATTACAATTGATGTTAATAATTCGTCATTGAATTGGGTCAGCCAATGAAATTATCCCCTACATGTCTCAAATCTTGACATGTTACCACTACATCTGCAAATATCCTAAAAAGCCTTATCATTATTTCATCATCTGTATAAATACATTTTGGAAATATGACCTTGAATATCATATATTTTTGGCACTCGACATCCTAGAGACCAATTCATTTCTCAGCCAATTATTGAACGCAAAACGTTGATGAGCATACAATGAATTCATTGCAGTCATGCCAATCCCATGAGATGCACTCACTTCGTGGTGGGTCACATCCCCATCCATTATTTAGCATTGTAAGCAAGTTGTTTTTTACGGATGACCTAAGCAACACTTGTTTGCCATTTTCAAAAGTTATAATTTAAAAAAAAAAAATATTTGAATACTACTATGAACGGTTTTGTGATCATTTCTATTTCTGTAGGTTTCGTCATTGTTTGTTCTATTGTGCAAATATCTTCTTAGATTTGGCATTGAACTCTTTGTTACTGGTTGGGAGTTTCATTATTTGGCAGTAACAATTAAAGCTGACACAAATATTTAAAGTTTGAAATTTCACAAATTTCTTAAAATGTATCATGGAAATCGGCGAGACTCTTATTAAATTTGTTCAGCAAATTACCCGTTTTTAAATCAACATAAAATCGTCTCTAAAAAATAATATATTTTTAGTTAATATTTGCTTTTTTAAGTGTTCAATCGGAAAATTAATTACGATATTTCATAGAGTGAGGAAATAGAAAGTTGCAGAAAGTTTTACCAAAAAGTCAATCACAAAAGCGAATGTCGGGCATATAAAGTTTCTATAGATATAAAAAGAGATATGTAATCAAGGATGCAGTGAGAATATTGAGTACATGGAGATAAAAATTTGAAACCTATTAGGCTAAGAGGATCGACACACTACCACCAATTCAGGCGAGTTGCATTTAAAAAATTCTAGGACTTGCTGAATTCATCTCAAAACATTATTTGATAACGCAGTTTCGGTCAAAATCGCATTCTTTTGGCGATCTCTTGTATATAAAAATATACAACTAAATCATTTTTCACGTGATCTAAGTTTAAAATCGAAATGACCGAGCCTTTCGTTAAACGATTTTAAATGGCTAGCATACATTTGTGTAGATTTTATTATTTTTCTGAATTGTTTTCTTTGAGGCAGTTGCCCCATATTTGCTTATAGCCCATTTCATGGCGAATAAAATAACTTTTTAATTATAGCATGAAATCAAAAAGTTACAAATATTTCTTCTAAAAAATTGAACCTGCCGAAAATTTCCGTATGGTTAATGCTAAAATTTTAATCTAATTTTTGAAAAAATTAATTAAATCTACCAGCATTATCATTATGTGAATATGCAACATATGCAAGGCAAATCATTTTTGTACGGGCTTCAAACTCTGATGGAAATACCATTTATGTGTAGGAAACCACTTTTGTAGGCAATAATAGCAGAAAGATTGGGAATAATGACGTGGATAGCCCACACTACATCAAACTGAATCCAGAACCGCAATATGACGACATAGAGACAACAATGCTGCAAATATTAATAACCTGCAGGCAGGCCTAAATTGCGTAAAGCAAAATAGGAGTTAATGCATGATGAATACCAACTCATCACCGCCTTTAGCTTACTGTTCTGCCCATGTTCTTAAATTATACTGTCATTCAAATTTATTTTTTATACATCTTTTGTTGCGTCTGTAATATTTGTGATCATAAAAATAAATGTTTTTCACTTCTTCCGATGAAAATCAAATATGTATTTATTTTTATGAAGTTAAATTATTAATCTGCTTTGATATATCTAAATATTAAATTAGAAAAATGTATATTAGGAAATTTAATTTTATTGAAAAATATCCCCAAAGCCCTTTTCGACATCTTACCTAGTGAAAATTGTCTCCCAAGGTGCAGTTCAATAAGAAAAGTGAGAAGTGTTGTACTAAGAATAGCACTGTATCATGTACTATTCTATACGAAAAGTGCTGCTTGCGGAAAAGTGCTTTGAAGCCATATTTTCATATTTTTTTTAGATTACTTTTGGCTTTTTTCTATGTTATTGTAACATGTTTCGGCAAAAAGAAAGCTTAAAATAATTCGAGTTTTCTACTAAAAATTGTTATAGCAATACTCAACTTAAAGGAAAATCAAGTGTGTAGGTTTACATGAGTCTCGCCTTGAGGCCTTACCCATGGTGTGCCATCACACAGGTGCTGTTTTCTATAGTTGGTTATATTTCTTTTCTTCTTGCGACAGCAAGCGCCCCCTTGGGGTACTCAAACTAATCCCCAAGGGATTATACGAACTACCAGAGATTAGAAATAGGTCCCCTTGGAAAAACTTCCTCAGGGCCCGCTCCCTCTCTCGGCTAAAGTACCGTTGTAGTCACTTGGTATGAAGTAAGCTACCTCCAGGTTAGGAGTTGAGGTAATCTAGGAAGACCTCGGATAGACATGAACAGTGTTTTGCAAGCTAATGCCTTCCTTCACCAACGCTTGAGCAACGCAAAAGCACTGAAAACACTTATTCGGGCAACCACAGCCAGCACGATGCTCCCACAAGGGGGCCAACACCATTGACCAGGAAGGAACAATGTTCCTTGGTCTCCTGGTCACCCGTGCTACCAGAAGAGAAGAACCCTCTGGTCTGGGTTTCGCAGACAAGATACTCCAGTTTTGCTTTATCATACCTCGCATGGAACTGGTAATCCATTATCTACGGCATAGAATTTCAATGTCCGAGGAGAGAATATCAAAACAGCAAAGCATGCTATGTTCCACTCATAGTCTATTAACCAGATCTCTCTGGCCGTACAACTATTAAAAACGGAAAAGATAAATCTTCTGATATCTCCCGACGGCTTCTCTATGACCGCACCTGTTGCCAGGCTGTGTCTTGTTTAACTATGACTCTCCCCTTTACTTGGTTTTCGAAAAACGAGTTCCAAGATCAGTTTGATGTCATATTATAGGTGAATCCCAAGACATAATCCACCTGTTCCTAGGGCGCCTGACACAAGGCCACACTACTTTGTTTTTGTACGCAAGCATCATCCTTTGCCTGCTTAATTACAGGATGGGGTAGAGAGGCTTGCGTTTCATGGGTAAGCGGTACAAAGCATCCTAGGAAACACCCGCCTACCCAATCAACTTAAAGGAAAAGGATATGACAACGAAATGGATTACAGATGAGTACTCTGCAAATAGATTATAGAATCTTAAAATTCTAGAAAAGAGTACTGCCAGCCGAGTTGACACTCTTAATGCACGCGGGAGTAAATAAAATCTTATTTTATTTTACTATGAAATAGTAAAAAAAAATTCTTGGCCAAATTTTTACAATTTAGAAACGCAGAAACATATAAATTTTGTAATGAAGAAGTGTCAGTTCTATACCTTTGTACGAACTATATTCGAATTTTATTGTTAAACAAGGAAAAATATGTTAAAAAATGTAAAAAGACTGATCATAAGAGTGGCACTAAAATCCAATTGCCGCAAAAAAAAGTCCAATTAAATAATTGGATTTCGTTTAAATTGCTGTGCTTTGGTCTTCTCTATTAGATAAAAATAAATGCAAATATCAACGTTATTAAAAAATCTGTATAACACTATTGGCCTTCTCGATTAAGATTTTAAAGCAAAATCTAATTTTACATTTAGATTAGGTTAATATTTTAATAGATTTCACCATCGACATTATTTTCAATCCATACGTTGTCAGATTTTATATAATCGAATCATAAATAAATTCATTGGGGAAAATATACATTTCTTAATTGACATTTTTTATCTGAAATGCTAAGTAAATCGATCCTTTTCACTGTTGCACAGCTGGCATATGCTTCCGCAATATTTTTCACATTACCTTTACTGTCCTGAGGACATACCAGTATACTTATGTTTTCTACTTAGTGATGGGTAGAAAATGTTTGATATTAGCACACATTTTATTATCAAAAATGAGTCAGAATATAGTCATTATTTTTGTAAGCTTAAATACGAAATTGTTTCACAAATATTAATGTTATTCCGGCCTTTAAATATTTTTATGGAAATAAATAACACCTCATTAAAAAGCTACGTTTTAGAAAACGAGTTATGGGACCTCTGGCCACAAAGTTCAAAATGTTAATCCCAAGTAATTCGATCTAATATCAATAAATAAGAAAAGTGATGCTGACGGGATAAAGATTACACTTTTTTAACACTATTCTTATGAATTGGTGCTAAGTCTGCTAAGTTTCAACTCATAAGAAACAATATTCATGAATGTGCCTCAGTCAAAATTATATGAACTTTCTTAAAAACCTTTTCATTATCCAGTTGTGGCAACACTGCTTCAAATATAATTTTCATATTTAACTGTATGTTGAATTTTTAACACAGAGCAACGCCTTGGAAGAAACTTTACAAATATAGCAGAATTCTAGACATCCGTTGGGAAAACATACATAGATGCGATTCAAATTCATTCATACAGGGTTATCATTGATGATCTCAGCAAATATTTATGTTGATTAAATTCAACCATAAATAATAAATAAATATGTATGATAATTTTATAAAATAAAATTTTATTTTATTCTTCAAATCCGCATCTTGTCTTTAGACATGGAGTTTATTATAAATGTGTTAGTGATTGTTAAGGTAGTATATTTTGTTACATATTATTATTTATTTATTTAATATTCTCGATAACCTTCAAATGTCACCTCAATTACAATTTAAACAACCCTAATGAAAAAAAGTACCAACAAAGTTTGAATTTTGTCACTCTTCTGCACGCAAGCACAGGAAAAATTATTATGAAAATTTACTTTACAATTTTACCTTTATTATTATCTTTTTTTTCCTCATTAAACCTCACTTATAGAATAATGTTCTCTTTTAGTTCACTTACAATTTCTTATAATTATCTAATTGTGGCACCTTAACCTATTGAAAGTACTGAGGCTAATATGAAAAGTTTGAGCTGCACATTTATAAATCACTTTCAAAGCTGAACAAAAACGATGGAAAGTTTTCATGAAATGAAACTGAAATTAAAAAATATGTGCAAACATTTTATAAACAATGCCTTCACCTTTTCCCGGTTTTGTGCTGCATATTTCTTTGCAAAGTGGAAGGATGAACCAACACTTCCGACAGAGAATGACGCAGCGCTGCCGCCACTTGAATATGCGCCCTTTTAGTTGTTATCCTTCGAATCCATATTGATTTCTCTTGGATTACGAAATGTTACCAACATTTTAAATTTGCACATGCAAATCCAATGTGATTGATTTATATCTCTACGACCCCTATGCAAACAATCAAGCCCTCATTCGCTTGCTCGCTCACATACCGTTGGACGGACATTTCGACCTGTATAAAAATCGCTAGGCACTTTTGGTATCCTTACTCGTCCTGCTAAGCTATTTGCAATGTAATAGAAAAAAACGATAACAACAATAACAAAAAAAAAAAAACCACAACGACTAATATTCCGCTTTCAATATGGTATTAAAAATGGTTTCGAGCTCTACAAACTCTAATGTAGACACATCGCTATGTATATAACTGTTGCGAGTATATATGTAAGTGATATATGTATATATATATATATACATATATGTTTAAATAGTATATTTGGTATAGTTCACATACGCATGCAGTTCCGTTCCAAAAAAACAGAAAAGAAAAACGAAGTAACAATGAAGTACCAAATAAAAGTTAAATAAAAGTGTAACAGTGGATATTTATACTCGTATTTCAGTGGCTTTGACGTGGAATAACCGGCGAATAGTCTAACCAAACTAGGGATGAGTAAGAAGTATGTTCTATTGCGTTCTTGGAACAATTTGCTATATTAATTTATATCTTATTATTGCTTTAAAATTTTTAGCCAGAATAAGGTAAAAAAAACAAACAAAACTTAAAAAAAACAGTAAAATACTGGAAAAATTAACAAGTGGATAGGCGTAAAATATTCTACAAAATTGATCCCGAACAGATCGTTTGTTCTAAATATTAGCATGTTTTGAAGACTGTACAACTACATCATATCAGATTTAATTCAAAACTAAATAAAGGAAAAACCACTCTTGAGATATATTTCCAATAAAAGCAGTAGATTCGTTTGTGGCAACCGAAATGTATCATAATTCTTTTTGTTTAATTTATATTCCAATACATTTGAATATCTCCGATGAAACTAATTAGCATTGTCATTCATAATAATAATTAGCATTTTCATTAAGGAAAAAGTTGTTTAAATTTCTTATTGTAGGGCAATGGGCCCTGTACGCGGCTTTAGAGGTTCGTTCCTAACTCAATCGAATTACAGCCGCACCTAGTTATAACAAACTTGATCCGAATTTAGTTATATTCATTGCATTTTCTTTTTTTTTTTTTTTGATAGATCAAAAAATATTTTGAATGTATTTTTCAACTTTTTTATCCACTTTGGCTAAATATATATGCGAGCAAGAAAATGAGGCAGATATGATTATGAGAACTGACGAGCATGGATCATACTAACCAGAAGAGAAATGTCATTCAGGTGAATTGACTAACGTATCCTTCACACAACGTCCTTTTACGTTGGTGCAAAGGAGCAAATGCCATGATAAATCGCTAGTTTCTTACCAATCAAAATTATAACTTTCTAAAGTACCCCGCTCAGAAATTGTACAGAGACCATTGGCCTCTGCTAAGTTGGTCAATTTGTATGCGTACCACCGCAAGAGTCGTGGCAATGCAGCCAATTTTAGTTCGCTCAATTAATTTTGCTGAATGTCCGAACATCATGAAACAAATTTGGTTAAAAGATAATTGGGTACTTCAAATGCTTCCTTCTGTGTGTTAAATTTTTGACTGTATTCAAATGTTTTCCATTCGGGTGAAGGTATAAAAATGCCTACTATAAAAATCTCCTCTGAATGAGTTAACCATTATTATTTGGTAGCTTTTAAATAGCCTGATTCTGGAATGATATTCTAATCGAAATTTTTCATGGTGCTGGCAATCTAAGTTTGCGCCGAAAATTGACCGGATTTCTCCACATACGATCTATATTATTAATCGAATTATGCGGCTTTTATAGTTGTTTTTAGAAGGAAAGCTTTTAAAGCAGCAAATATATTTAGACCAGATGTGTATCATGACTTTTTGATCTATTGGTCTGCGTCCGTCTTTATGGTTGACTGGCTGAACTACACTCTAGCTGTTGTAAATCTTTATGAAACTTCTTAAATCAGGCTAGTGTTATAGTGTTTTTTTATAATATTTTTATTTTATAATAATTTGCCAGGTCGTAGCCGTGGATTGCCAATTGGGCATATCGATCAGACGCTTTTGGTACCTGCCACACAAATTGACCGATTTACTAAAATTCAATATTTCCCGCTGTAATCTTTAATTTATAGATTACTCTCCAATGCTTGACAAAATTTGGAAAAAAAATAACAAAAGGTCGATTTTGTTAATTTATTCTTAAATTTTACGCAGTTACATTAAACTTATTTACATTTGATGCACATGAAGCGTTTGGTAAACTCGACTCTTGTCGATGCAATGCCAAATAACATCTGGTACATAGTGCACAAATTGCCAATCTAACCTTTCCTCCATATTTCTAACTTCTAGACTGCTATAACATCATTTTTTTCCATTGCATTGTGCTTTACAATACTTAAATGTAGAACAATTGATAGGATAAACATGATGTTCTTGATATTTCCCATACAGATGATTGATTTTTAGACTAATATTTTTCATTCAACTACACTAAGTTCAGTCAAATTTGGCGCACGTCAAACATTTAGTGGCGTCAAATCTGAGAACGAAAATAAACAATATTGGCATTCCCCTTCTGGTACCTCCCATACAATTTGACCGATTAAACAAATTTCAGTATTTCGCCAGCAATTTCTGTTTGGCAGGCAAAATTAAAAAAAATCGACGAGATAACTTCGTTCTTTCTGTAGATACCACAAATTACCCCAGAAATACTCGTATATACTCTATATACAATGTTACGTTCGCATCTTTTATTTTGTCGCACTAAACTTTAATATTCATGTTCTTCATTCAAATGTATTAAACCAGCACAAGTTAGACTTTTAATGAATTTAACTCTAAAACTCAATATGGACCGCTTGCTAAGCTCATCAGGTTACCTACCGAAAGCTTCAGTGAGTTGTAATTTAATTCAGAGCACTACTTTATATGAGTCGAATTATGGGACTCGCCCACTACCTCTAAATGTATTAATCGATATAAAATATTACGTTTGGTCAAATTTTAGATAAAATTATTAGCAACAATGGGATTTTTTTTATCAAATGCATCAAATTGTATGGGTAGTAATAGAAAGAACATGGCTCAATTATAGTCCTAAGTTAGAGCATAGGAAAAGCTCATACAGTACAAAGGTTTAGTGGTATCGTGAAGACACTTCTAACTTTATAATACAAATTTTATCTAACTCCGTGTCGCAAATTAAATAAAGCAGTTCGTAGTATAACGGCCGGTCAAATTTTGGACGAACCAGCCAAGCCAATCCTAAATTTTAGGGAAAAGTAAATCTTGTCGAAAACACCATCTAATAGAGAAATACATGAATGGGTGTGATTTTAGGGTTTAATTTCATTTGCATGGATGGTGTCAGACCGGATGGGTTAAATTTACCTAATGTCACAACATATATTGAAAAAATGCTGGCATATGCCGATTCATTAAAATCGATGTAGATATGGCCGAGTCATCGAGCCCACAAGCCGCCCAGCATACAGATTGACAGACATGGCTTCATAATAGTGAAAAGTGATTAAACAAATTTCGTATTGCATTACATTAATTCTCGCATTAAATTACATATATACGATCCTATTAACTAGTGAAGGGTCATAAAACTGTACTCGCATAGTTGTCTTATTATGCACGATTAAGACCGATGACAAAAAACAACCTGCATCTTCGGATTCGAAACTGTATCACCAGAAGCATTAGTAATTAGTCCAATTGTGCCACTTTGAGAATTGAATTATGCCTTTGAGAAGGCACAAATCTGAGCTTGGACGGTCCATTTGTACTGGCTCAATATCAAAACATTGACTAATTGAGAATTTGAATCCCAGTTGATCGATATTCACTTTTTAAAAATATTGATTTAACTTCGATATTTTTTGGGTGTTGCAAACATCAGCACAAACTCAATACGATTATACCCTGAGCCACAATGTGGTAAAAGGAATCTTAAAGTAACAACAAATATAGCACTCAATATAGTATAAGAAAATTGTTGGCCAGTTTCCACTTTAGATTTTTGGTCTTGTATTGTTGCTGCCAATTTTTGTGTCGCCATTTAAAACCCAAACCACAAACTAGTTTTAAAATCGACCCCGATTTCCATGAAGTTCTGTTCCCGGCCACACGTAATGCAAAATTCTCTTTGAAAGTGTACGATTTCATTTTTGTTCGTTTCGTACAACTTCGACATTTTCATTTGTCATCCTTGACCCAACCGCACCAACTCAGTCTTCTCAACACCTGTGGTTGCTGAATTATACGAGGACGAGTTGCTGCTGCTGTTGTTGTTGACCACTTTTTGACGTAAGAACATTTGAATTATTTACTAGGTGGTCTCGTCTCATGAAAGGCGTGTTCTTCACTTCAAATGGAATAGATTTCGCACAAAACTAACAAATACGTATACACACATACAATCTAAACGTCAAAAGACAACGAAAAAGAAGTGATTCATCCTATTGCAAATATGGTACTCGCTAGGGTGATTCTAAAAATAACGTGAGGTTGGCATCACTCGCATTACATCGTAAGTGGTCGAAAATGGCACTCAAAGAATTTGCTCGTATTTCAGCGCTATTTGGATATTTACTTGCAAAGTACAAGTCTCTGATGCTACGAGTAAATATCCTTGCCATTTCAATGACAAGGTCATACTTGCAGGCACACTGGGAGGAGAAAGCGTGAGTCAGCAACTGCGGAACGCAACAACCTGTATAATGAACATTGCACACATTCAACGTTTGCGTCATATAAGCGAACTGTAGACCTGGTGTTCTTGTGGCGATGGACATAGGAAGTGTTAATTAAATCGGCCTCATTTTAACGTGTCATTTGCCAACTATTGTATTTAAGCCGCAAATTTTACAGGATTCTGTACTTTGTTGTGCAATAGTGTTTTATTAACTAAAAAGTACAGTACGAACATCCAGTTCGTGCAACTTCCTTCCGTGCTTAAGCATTTAGTTTGAGAAAAGTAGACCTATAAAGGTCTTACTACTCGAGAGAGCGTAACTAGCTTTCAACTTGATTTTATAGTCAGATTGTGCAGAAAATGTTAACGTGATATTATTTTCATCTATAGTGCATTAGATAGCATGCATATCGGTTGTACTAGATAGTTGTTATGGGTCGTTATTAGACAAGGTTTGCCGGCAAACATAACAAAAGCACCCGCAAATTTGAATAAGGTTGGAAGCGGATTCAAAAATTTGGCAAGACAAAAGACTGCGATAAGTTTCATGAATTGTTTGAAACCAATAGATGTTCCATTGAAAATTCGCTGGCTTTTCGGTATGACAAAATAGTTTGCATAATTAAGACTACCCTGCGGAAAATAATTATATCAGTCCTTCCAGTAAGATTTATACACGATCCGATTTGTATTTCATTGTGCCTTCTGAAAGAATGTATGCTGGAAGGTTTTCACGGCAAAACACCAAGAATTCGTTGCCATATCCTTTCTGCATGAAAACATACCACATAGAAGGCATTACCTCCACACGGAAATGAAAAAATTACACTTATATCGATCTCCCGTTTTTGAGAAGACATGTTAGAATCTTTATTTTTGCATGGCATTCTAACATACGTGGCAAGAGAAGGTGACATGGAATACAATCGGTCGTTTCTCTAATACGAAATTTAGCGGACGAAACTCTAATAATTATGCGCACTAGATACGTTTCAAAATTATGAATTAAAAATCGTCTTTAACCAACCATGAAAATGCAACAATGAGGATTTTCAACAAATCTGCAAACTTTCATTTAAACAGCTTACTAGCCATTACATGACAGTGAAAAATCTGTACAAACACAATTTGATTTTAGTTTTATGGGAACTGAAATTCTGTTTGGCCAATATCAAGCTATGATAATTGATAATTGGCCCAAACAGAACTCCAATTTCCACACATAGTATATCCAAATCTTGCAAACAGAATTCCATTTGCATACATGTTCCATCGCCTTCTGTTTTATATCAGTGACTCAAACTAAAAAGAAAAAATTGGCTATAACAGGGATGTTTGAAGCGAATCTTGGAAAAAAATTTTCTCGCCTCAAGGCGGAAGTAGTGTTTGGTAAATGTTTCGTTAAGCAATTTCCGTTTTGTGTAATATAAATTGTATAATTTTAAAAATATCAAAGATATCGTGATATGGAAAACGAAATTTGTTTTGACGTCAATTGCGAATTCCGTTTAAAATGCAAAAATGAATAAGTTTTCGTGCTAATCTCTTAAATTTTCAATTGTAAACGAAAATGTCGTGAATTCCAATACTGCTAGACTTAAATAGGTTTAAGTCATATTCACACTGCAAATTCATGCAATCATATCACAAATTCGAAACTTTATCATATATACAATTTGTACGATTCTTAATAAATTTCTTTCTTAATTGAAATTTAAGTTTAATGGAATATCCTTTTTTTTTCTGTTTGCAGTTTCATCAAACAATACGAACGTACCTGAATGATCGCGTTTGGGATTTTACATTTTATGTTTCGAAAGATTGGCCAGAAAAACCTATAATATTACATTTTCCAGGATGCACGCTAACGGTAAGTCGATGTGTTGATTTGTCGTATCCTCCCGTTCAAACTGTAAATTTGCTTTCATCCACAGCCCAACAACAATATATACCAAAGCTTTGGCATATTCTGTCCTTCAGCGCACATCGAATGTGTGGACCTCATGGAGACCGAAGACATTCTAATCGATTGGCAGCAACCACTGTACCTGAATTTTACGCACCTGGCTATTATGAATCGCCTGGATGACTTCTATAAGAAAAAGGGGATTATGGAAAGACTTGAGGGTGATATCTACGTGTGCAATAAGCTCAACACTGACTTGGATTTGGGCGAGCTGTCTGATGATGCGGAGATGCGACAGCTGACAGTGGACGATGTCAAGCACATACATGATCTATATCCGGCCAATGAAATTGAGTGCGTCCACGTGTTTGAAATATTGGTGCGAGTGCTACCCGGTCTGGGCATATTCCGCAAGGATACCAATGAGCTGGCCGCATGGATGGTACATTCATACTACGGCGCTATGTTTTCTATGCAAACACGTCCAGATTACAGACGATTGGGGTAAGTAAGCGGTAGCAATAGTATGTTCAAATACACATTCATAGTTAATATTGGGTCTCTATTTATGCAATGTATTATCAGGTATGGCATTCGCTTGGCCACAGCTTTAACCCATAAGGTTATTGAACGAGGCTATAAACCATTTGTTGTGATACGTCCACAAAACGATGCTTCGCGCAATCTTTACACTAAGCTTGGCTTTGAAAAAGCCTTTGAAACGTGCCGTGTCAAAATGACGCCAAATCCTATACAAACAAACGGTGCCCCCGAACCCTCCGCCCCGGAATTGGAAACAGTGGATGCGGCCGAGGCCAACAAGGAGAACCAGCCTATCGACGAGGGCATCGAAGATATGCTGGCTGAAAAGTGTGATATAAAGGCGGACGAAGCTGCGGGCCAAGACGCCAAGAAGTCGACCACAGCCGACGAGGGCATTGGCGAAGATAAGTAAATAGTTAGCTAGGGAATATTAAGGATCAACACAACACACTCACACAAACATAGACACACACACACTCTTTTACGCTAGTAAACCAATAAGAAAGAACTTTTGAGATATTTAATTAAATATAAGAAGACAAAAACGGAATCGGAAATGAAACGGTAACAAATAAGCAAGTAGTGATGAACAACAAAATATATAATAATTATATATACATATATAAACAAATGAAATGATGAATTACATCAGCAACAAAACCAAACTATAAACATATAAATAGGAAAACAAAAACATACAAAAATAAATAAGAAACAATGCTATATTAAGTTTATTATTAAATGAATTGAAGTATTTATAGAATTTCTCTCTATATATTATCTATAATATTACAATTATGTAACTCAACACAAAACGAGAAGAAAAAAACATAAACAACTAAGAGAGGGCAGAAGAAAGCCCTAGAAATTGTCGGGGTTCCTATAGCTGCAGTTTCAGTTACAAAGTGAAATATTTTCAAAATGATTCCTAGCCTCAAAATAAATTAAAAAAAAGGAACAATGGTGAAAATTATGCCAAATTTCTTAACTTTAAATAAAATATTTCGCTTTTGTTTCTGAGTGTCATCTGAGATCCCGGCAAGAGAAAAAAAATTCTTTTTAATTATCGAACGTTTATTTCGCTTTGAACTTTTCATTCTTATAAACAAAAGAAAAAATACAACTGCGAACTTAAAGTTTTAAGCATTGCAAAATTTTTTGTTGTATATTTTCCTAAATTGAGTTCTATAGGTATATATAGAAAAAAACAGACACTAGTAATTTCAAAGTAAAGGGAAAGTGTATTCGATAATTTGACACGGCGGCCAAATATACATGCATGCGAACGTACATACATTCATTCATATATACGAATTTATTAGAAAATGTAACTTTATTTATTACGAAATTATTTGTTATGTAGAAGTTTGTAAATTGAAAACAAATAACAATTCTCAATATTTGAGGTTATTTATAAAACCTTCTTGTGTTATATATAGGTATTTTGTGAATTTTTAAAAATGAATAATATTTTATGCTTCATAATTTGCTTGATTAATATAATTTAAAATGTATTTGTTCAATATTTACATTTTGATATAATCACTACATCAATAAGTAGTACTTTATAAATTTGGCAGATATCACTTTTGTGAACGAAACCATTTTTTTGTGAACGAAAAAATGTGAGGAAATTAGACCCGGCATCATTTAAAATCTAAAGCCACAGGCCAAGCAAAATGCTGGTTTTGAAATACTATTACGGAGATATTAAGAGATACGGATAGCAGAATGAATAAAGTTGATATTTTTGTACTTTTTTATTACTTTCTAAATGTGAAATACCCTGGTGCTCACGATACTTATAGTAATTTAGTAATTTGGCAGATGTAAAATTGTCACTCCCTTACGGGCATCGAAAGTTTAACACTAGGAATTAGTTAATACACGTCTATTTATTTTCAAAAATGCTGAGTTGAACCTGCATTTCACCGCTAAAGGGTGGTAAAATGTTAGTGTAGATTAAGGTAGAAAAAGAGAATGAAAACTGTTGATAATAATTGAAACGCACTTTAATGCAAATTTTATTTTAATTTTGGTGGTTTGGTAATTTGATCAATCAGTTTGATATGTCTGTACCGCTCTGGACCAAACAATTATCATAACATTAATTGTGCTTGGACATCACGACATAATTCCGTAATGTTTACTTCAAACAATATTGTGTCTGCCTCAAATGTCAAATTTTCTATTTGTGCATTTCATAACGGAATGGCGACGAAAATTTTGTGCAAACGGAATTCCGTTCGCAGAAATTGCATATATTTTATAACTATTAAATAATTTGAGAAGCATGAAAGTATTGCCTGCTATAATCAAAGTGGGTAAAGTTAAGCCAAAACCTCTGTTGCTAACGTTAGGTTGAAAATTTAGATTTTTTAGGAAAACTTTAAATAAAATTTAAGGAATATGGTGAATTTAGGTGTTATATTTTAGTACATTTAAGTGTGTAAATACTTTGTGTAAGACCTTATTTTTAAAAATCTCCTCAGGCAGAAATAACACATATGGCAAGAGAGAGACAGAGAGAGAGATCTTTTTCTAAAAATAATCAAAACTTATAGAACAAATTTATGTTACTGGAGGGGTAGAAAAGTGCCTTTTAAAATTTCTTTTTAAAAAATGTCTTCAGAAACGATTTTTTCAGCAGCATTTATTATTCCTTACATATTTTTTTTAATGCCAAATTGTTAGTTCTGGTCAGCGAGTATTCTGGAGAACGCCTATTTAATGTAGTCTAATTTTATACATAATGGAATATTTTATACGCGCTTTTGAAAATTTGCAATTTATCTTTGAATAAAAGATGTGCGATTAATCAGACTTTAAAATTAATCAATATCAGATTATTCAGATCAATGATTAATCAATTAATTTGAATTTTGAATAACCAAGTTCAAATAATTTATTTAAAATTAAAGCAGTTTGAGCAAGAACATAATATGAAAGAAATTTACAAGTAACGTATGTTTTAAATGACAAAACAACGTATATTGATACATTTTGAGTGGCTTACAATAAAACATAAAATATGTGATAAAATATTTAATTATTTAAATGGTGATTAATTCGTTGTCCATTTAATCATGATTTAAATTATGATAACCTGTAAATATGAAATCCAATTGTGTAATTATTGAGTTAATTGATTGGCCGGATTTTAATCGGGGTTTCTGTTAAATTAATTAATCGCACATCCCTACTTCGAATATATTAAAAAGGCATATTTAACATGTTTAATTCCACATCAGAAAATACGAATCATTGTGCTCAATAACTTACATATCCCTTGAAGTAGGATGACAACGGTTCCATCATTAACAATTTTCAATATGTAATTATTGATTATTATAGATCGCAGAAATTTGAAAAAAAGAATGTAATTTTTTTGTTTAACAAATTTGAACAATTTATTAAAAGTCAAATATTTTGCAAAAGAGAATAAGAATAAGAGAAAAAATAAAAGGAACAAGTTTTTAGTGTGTCAAAAAATTACAGTGGGAGAATATTCAACTCTTCGATAAATTAATTTATCAATAATTAATCGTAGCCATGATTAATTAATTTGATTTATCCGAATTTTGACTAATCGGATTGAATTAAGCAATTAAATGCATATCCCAATCAAATAGATATGCATTTCTTACTACGATCTGAAAGGTAAACAGTAATTCAAATTGTAACTTGATCTTCATCCTTGGTGATATTGAAACAAACATTTGCCAGAGCTAGGATTTGAACCTCAACACCCCCATTAGACGCGTTTTATTATTAGTGAGATAAGCAGTCACTGTGTCACATTAGCTACCCCGACTATCGCAACTGTTTAGTTCAAAACTTCTAATCACTAGCTTTGCTACACACTTAGCAGCAATTTTAATTGCTACTAACTGTCCATCCTAGAACTAAGCCAATCGTGGAAAATAGTATTATATTGT
This sequence comes from Philornis downsi, assembly GCA_019455685.1. NCBI lineage: Eukaryota > Metazoa > Arthropoda > Insecta > Diptera > Muscidae > Philornis > Philornis downsi. The sequence continues at coordinate 17,479 of JAHXMU010024605.1, forward strand.
TACTACTTTTTTTGTTTTTTTTTTTTTTTTTTTTTTGCAAAATGTACTACATAAGTGTTTTGTATGTCCACTCATAACTCCTGCTTCGATACAGTTATCGATTATGAATATAGTTTTTAGGGATGGGAAAGGTAGGTAGTAATTCTAATTATTACTTACTGTCCATCCTAGAACTAAGCTAATTATGAACTAATAAAATAAATAACTATTTTTATGTCCACCCATAATTGCGGAACTTATTTTGAACAAATACATAAAATACATAGTCAAACTTTTTTCGAAATTTGCTATTTCTTTGAATGACATTCAGCAAAATAATGCCGACATTTATTGGATAA
>JAHXMU010024605.1:26972-39480 GCA_019455685.1 Philornis downsi
GAGGTACCCACACATCGAGGTTGCTCACAAACCCGAGCTCTTTTATGACCCTGTGAACGGTTGAGACTGATTTTTTGATTATTTCACCTATTTCCCTAACTCTTGCAAGGATATTAACAATAACTAAATCTCTCACCTCCTCGGAAATAATTTCTTTTGGAGCGTCCGTTACGGTGAAGTCGCCAGTAGAAAATCTTTTACGCCACTTCTGGCAAGTTCTTTCACCTAGTCAGTTTTCTTCAGAAACAGACATTTTTTCGCCTGGCTTTAGCAGCCGTTTTTCTTTTTCGTAAATAATACAGCATAGTATGCCTAAAATACTCTTTTTCGATTATTTTTTGCACCTTTTACAACTTTTTTTCAAAACGCTATACTCTCTGAGGACCACTCTAACCAGAACGAGAACACAAGTAAACAATAGTAAACAGTTTAGAGAAGGGGTGGGAGGAAGTTATGATAGTGTTTGAAGGAACTCTTCGTCGTGAGAAGTGACGTAATGTGAACTAACAAATTAACCGAATTTACAAAGCATTATAATGAAATACTATCGGCAATCTAAGTAACTGCGGTCTACGAATTAGGCATGAAAGATATATATTTATAAATATCAACATTTTACGAATACGACATCAAACATAAATATAAGGGTGTAATAACATGTATTCTTCTGATTTTAGTGTTGGAAGACAACGCAAAAACAACTCTGCGGCACTGATTTTCTTTGCCATGAAAAGAACATTAGTATCAAGCCGTATCAAGCAAAAGCCTATAAATTTGATTCAAAATGTCTTTCCAACGGTCCGAATTTGTACAGCTTTGACATCTATGTAGTGAACTGCAAATGTTATAATTTTGTTTAGATTTTGGAATAATATATTGAATATCACATCTTCATGTAAGCAAAGTGACGCTTACGTACGCCTGAAACGTTAAACGACGAACCAAATTATGATTTATATTATTTCATCACTCTTTTTAATGTTATAGATATTATTGGACGGTATTTGAAATGATCAAATGAAATAAAATTATACATTTAATAAAAAAGACAAAAAATATGCAACTTATTTTACATCTTCGTAAAGAAATCAGTTTGCACAGGCACCAATGTTAACAAAACAACATCAAAAACTGTACAGAAATATCTGTTAAGTGCATTGAATTATAAATTCCCTTAACATTTACCCTCTCCCAAAATGTAACTCGGTTGTTTTGTAGTATAAACTAAATTTTCATAGCAAAATAGCTTTGCAAAAACTTTTGCAAATTTTTTGAAATATGACGCTTAATGTACGCGCGTCTATAGTTCATATGGTGGTGACAAGCCTTTGTTCGAGTAACGGTTATCTCGAATAACCGACAAGTCTTCTCAAACTGACGTTCATAATTGTCGTCATTAAACTCTAAGTCAATTTCAGTGAGTGTTAGTTCATTTACTCGCCTAATTCTGCTCTTGTGTGGACTTGTATATGTATACGTATTTAAAAATCTGTGGAGAAAATATTGTTTTATATCCTCCTTTATGGTTTTACTAAAAGACATGTAGAAAATTACACTGTAATCACTGCTTACAATTTTTCTCACAATACATTAAAAGTGGCTCAAAGTGAAGCTGAGACAATTTTAATTTGGGCTCTCTGATTGTTATTCAATTGGGAATAATCAGAACTCTTCACAGAATCAGAACTCTTCGGTTTTCTACGCAACTTCTCCAACTGGCAGTGTTTCAAAAGGCTGATACTTCCAACGTAGCTTTTTTCGCCCTCTTTTGATGTACTTAACCATACCGATGTGTTATTTTTCTTTCGAAGACTTCCATAAATGATTTTTTCCGCTGGTGTTCTAACTTAGAATTAGTATATAATCACTAAATCTCTTACTAATCGAATAATAGGGCATATTTCCAAGTAATACACTTCTTTTGAATTGGCATCATTTATTTTACTGACGGCGGACCCGAGGTAGAAAAAATCGTACATGGCGTCCCAAACGAATAGTTTCTTCGTTGAAGGAAACAAATACCTTTTGTTTTGTTCTCGTTTGCTGAAAACTTCGTGTCGATCAGTGAGATCCTCCAAAAACGTGCAAATTTCGCAGTTTCTCATACACTTTTTCCCGATTCGGACTGTCGAAGGCAGCTTCGAGTCTTCTTCAGCATTTCCCATGGTATGAATATCTGATTGGTTGTGGACTTACCATCATCTAAAGAAACACCAATAACCAATAACCGGAATAATTTTGTCTACTCCTTTCTATAGCTTTCATGTAAATTATCCTAAATCTTAAAACATTCATCGTAACTATTAAAATTTGCAAATGAATCCAATAAAACCGTGCACACTGAAATGTTTCCTATGCTCCGGCTTAGGACTGCAATTGGGCGAGCTATCCACGACTTTTCTGGTACCGTCATTTCTAATAGCGGATTTGCCAAAACAATCACTTTTTCACCTATATTTCAGAATTGGTACGCCCATACATTTAAAATTTGGGCAGACTGCCTACTCCTTCTTGCGTCTCCCAAATAAAAGATATTAAACCGCAATATATTATATTTATCATAATTTATAAATATCTGCACGAATGCACTGAGGCCTTGAAAATGGGTTCCCAAATCATTGTCGAAGCCTATAAGTGCTGTATTTGCTATTTCTCAAACAATACAACATGAATCTATTGAGACGTTGGACATAGACGATATCTCCAAAGCCTAAGTCGAAGACTGTAACTAGATGAAAAGAGACATAATTAGCTTCCTTACACACAAAATGGCAGATGTGAAATCACTTTTTTCGTTGATAGAATTCACTCAGCTCTATTGATCTAATGTTAAATGAGTCATAATATTTTGACTTTACATACGGTTTGCATATTTAAACTAAATCCCCATGGATAGTTTCAGTCAGAAAATTAAATGTTAACTGCACGGCCAAAAAATTACAAGTCATTCCGTAAGGATAATATTTTCATAAATGTTATAAGATCATATTTCCGCTTCTTAGGGAGCTCTTTTTAATTACATCAACGGGACCGATGAAATAACCGGTAGTCGTTGTAAGAATAGTCAATAATTTAAGTATTTTTTCCAATTTTGCTCAGATTTTACCAAACATTATTTATCAATTCAGTGGTCATTGTTTTTCTCTCTGTGCAGACAGACGTGTTGTGCATCGGCTCTAGAAAAATAATTATAAAAAAGGTTCAGTCACAAGACGCTAAATCAAAATTCCCCAGTGCAGTGATAATAACATACAATTTATAATATTACAGACGCAACAAATCTGGAAAAAAATATACTTTACATTTCGCATATCTTAAGGCGAAAAGTGCCTAAATGAGTGTCTCACACTCAGAGAGACGTCTGAGTCTTAACGGCAGAAATGCTTATCTCTCTATAAATGCAAACGAGTATCAGAAAAGTGCATCCCAAAACAAAAAAGATGACAGTGCCTTCCTAACCGCGAAAACTAATGTCAATATGAATTCCCCCTCAGCTCACATCTCTCCAAACAATGATGACAGTTTGGCAAGTGGACAGAATATGTTGCCGCCTAAAAGTATGCCCGTAAGTACTTCGTATTCCCATGCTCCACAAACAATCAGTTCGCCCCAAGTTAAGGTTCCGCCTAAAAGTATACCCGATATCTCACCTAACATTCGTGCAAACGGTGATATAGTGCCAACTCTCGCGAACGCTACTCAACCGGCAACATCGACCTCGAAGGGTGCTATACCGAAACAAAAACCTCAAAGTGAAACGGTTCAAACTGGGATAGACGTTTACTTTCCCATTCTGAAAAGAAAATTGAGCCCAAAGTCTAGCCAAAAACTTCCGAACCCGAAGTATTCCAGAAGTATCCCTCCCTCACAGGTTGACCCAAGAGGTCAAAATTACTACGCAATTTTGGCCACAGAAGAAGAAAATTTGCAATCACAACCTAAGAAAGCACAAAAACCTCCCCCGATATTCCTAAGGGAAGCTATCTCTAACAATCTGGTAAACAGATTATCTCATTTAGTTGGAAAAGACGGTTTCCATGTAGTGTCCCTGCGCAAGGGGAAGGTGCTGGAGACAAAAGTTCAAACATATACAGAAGAAAAATATCGTGAAGTTTCCAAAATTTTTGACCAGGAACGTAAAAATTACTACACTTACCAACTCAAAAGCTCTAAGGGACTAATAGTTGTAATCAAGGGCATTGAAAGCAACGTTCCCATACAGGAAATAAAGGAGGCTGTTGAAAATGAGGGTTACGAAGTGAAATCCATTCACAATATACTCAACAAGTTCAAGACTCCTCAGCCCATGTTTAAGGTGGAAATAGCGTTTGACAATGCCCACATGAAAGGAAAAAATGAACCCCACCCAATTTACAATCTCAGATATCTGCTTCATCGCAGAGTATCAGTTGAGGAACCGCTAGCGCGCAAAGACCCTCCTCAATGCTTAAACTGTCAGGAGTTTGGGCATACTAAAGCTTACTGCAAATTACCATCAGTATGTGTGATATGCGGAAGTATTCATAAAACTTCAGAATGCAAGTTACCAAAAACAGATCCCAGTCTGAAGAAATGTGGAAACTGTGGAGGAAACCATACAGCTAATTATAGAGGTTGCCCCGTGTATATAGAACTAAGGAGGAAGCTCTCTTATAGAAGGCAGGAAACTCCTCAGTTGCAAGTGCCAGAGTTTGGGTGTATCCCAAATCCAGTTCCAGCAGTCTCAAATGCCAATTCAGCAACGACGACTCAAATGACATATGCACAATCTCTGAAAAATCAGGTTCCTCAAGCTCCTCCGCAGAAAAACAATATTGAAACCTCAATCGAATCCCTCATAAAAACTATGAATAATTTCATGACAAATATGCAGGGAATTATGCAAGAAATGTTACGAAACCAGAATATGCTCATTCAAGTTTTATTAACCAGAAAATGAACTCTATAAGAATTTGTTACTGGAATGCCAACGGACTCACCCAACATAAGAATGAAGTAGAGTATTTCTTGAGATCCCGAGATATTGACATTCTCTTAGTCTCTGAAACTCATTTCTCGTTAAAAAATTGCTTCCGAATAAATGGATACTCAACCTACGATACAAAACATCCCAGTGGCAGAGCTTGTGGAGGAACAGCTGTAATAATTAATGATCAGGTAAAGCACTTCCCTCTACGCGAATATAAAACTGATCACATACAAGCCACTTCAGTTGCACTAACTGGATTAAACATAATAGTTTCTTCAATATACTGCCCTCCCAAATATGTTATAAGCGAAGACCAATTTTCACACTTTTTCTCTACTCTTGGTGACAAGTTTATATCAACCGGAGACTACAATGCTAAACATACCTTCTGGGGGTCTAGACTCGTCAACCCCAGGGGCAGGCAATTGCTGAATGCTATATCGAGTTCAGGCCTAAAAGTTTTGTCTGGAGGTGAACCAACATACTGGCCCACGGATCTCAATAAAACCCCCGATCTCATAGATTTTGCAGTTATGAAGAGCATAACAAGAGAACACATCATCGTTACTCCTTCCCTCGACCTCTCATCAGACCACTCCCCCACAATTCTCACAGTATTTAACATTCCCTTGAACCCGGAAATCTCTTACCATTTTCCAAACAGGCATACAAATTGGTTGAAATACAAGATGTACATAAGCTCTCATCTGTGGCAAAACTTTTCTCTCAAAACACCAGATGAAATTCAGTCTGCCATCAACGTCCTCACTACCACAATGACAACTGCCGTAAACTTGGCAACTCCGCACAAGGTCTATGCAAAAACAAAAAATGACTCCTCATGTCATATTGAATCCCTAATCAAAGAGAAAAGGAAAGCGAGAAGACGATGGCAAAAGCACAGATCTCCCTACCTCAAAGCTCGCCTCGACCAGTGCAAGTCAAAACTGAGGTCAACTCTGGATGAAAAAAAAGAAATCTCCCAAGCCCGCTACTTATCTCGTCTAGGAGCCACACAAAACACTAACTATAGCCTGTACAAGGCCACAAGGCAACTACAGCGTCCTATAACACAGGAGTCTCCAATACGGATGAAAGATGGAGGATGGGCAAGGAGTAGTGATGAAAAAGTAAAAAGAATTTGCTGATCATCTGGAAGAAGTATTTACTCCTAACGATACAATCTCTCGTGTGAATCCAACGATCATTAGCCCAATGGTCACAAATCCAATGAAAATAAGTCTATCTCTCTTAAAGAAAAATGTTCTCTCGTTGAAAATAAATAAATCTCCTGGACACGATAAAATAACAGCGAAAATGATTTCAAAACTCCCCCATAATATCCTCATCAAATTAGTTTTATTTATATTTAATGCTATACTTCGAATTGGATACTTTCCTCGATCATGGAAGCTGTCTGAAATAATAATGATCCCAAAACCTGGAAAGGAACTGTCACAAATTACATCCTATCGACCCATAAGTTTACTCTCTATTTTATCTAAACTGTTTGAAAAGATCTTTCTCCAAATGTTGTACCTCCATATTGAAGCAAACCATGTAATACCCACGCACCAGTTTGGGTTTCGCAAGGGTCATGGAACGACAGAACAAGTACACCGTATAGTAACCCAGATCAGAAAAACTTTCGAAGATCGGAAATATTGCTCAGCTCTCTTTATAGACATCTCCCAAGCCTTTGATAAAGTGTGGCATGAAGGCCTTATTCACAAAATAGTCTCTTTTCTACCGGCAAATACCCACAAGCTCCTGGAGAGCTATCTGAAGGATCGATCTTTTGTAGTAAAATCGAAAGACTCTGTTTCAACTCAAAGAAAAGTTTCAGCAGGAGTTCCGCAGGGCAGTATACTAGGCCCTATACTATATACCATCTACACCTCTGACATGCCTCTTCATTCCCTAATTCAAACCTCAACTTTCGCTGATGACACTGCATTTATGAGCACTAGCACTTGCCCATTAATGGCTTCTAGACAACTGCAATCTCATATACACACATTAGAATCTTGGCTCGAAAAGTGGAAGATAAAAGTAAATGCCACTAAGAGTATACAGGTTACATTCTCTCTTAGACAGAACAATTGCCCAGCCCTTACTATTCACGGTAGAACCATACCCGTTCATAACCATGTGAAATATTTGGGTATTCACCTAGACCGACGTCTCACCTGGAAAAATCGCATTGACTCAAAAACCATACAATTGAAATTAAAAATGGCTCAACTCCACTGGCTTATTGGCTCCCAGTCTACTCTCAGTTTGGAAAATAAAATCACCATCTACAAAACCATATTGAAGCCAATATGGACATACGGCATCCAATTGTGGGGAACGGCATCGGCTTCTAACATAAATAAGTTACAGAGAAGACAGTCAAGAATACTGCGCCAAATTTGTGATGCCCCATGGTATATTAGGAATGATAATATACACAAAGATTTAAACATTCTTTATATTTCCGAGGAAATAAAAAAATTAAGCAGGTCATATGTATCGAAATTGTCCTCCCACTCAAACCCACTCGCTCAAAACCTTCAAAATTTTCCCGGTCATATACGGCTAAAAAGAAAGGACACGCTAGACTTGGTCCGGTGATAAACAGTACTTCTCGCCAAAGTTTAAGATAGGTTTAAGATTTGAATACATATTGTAAATTTCGTAAGAAAGATCCAATAAAAAAAACAATGAATGAAAAAAAAAGAAATGTAGGTTACTACAGTCTACTGGTTAGAAATTACAGACGATGGATTGAATTTTAGAGAATTGGTCAATTTCTATAGAAATTGCCAGATGTGGCTTGACAGAGCAGACGTTCACACTTAGACCTTACTTCAGCAAACGCTTAACATGCATCAAATTTGAATGAATTTAGAACAACTGAATAAAATATATAGATCTTGGAACGTATCTACATATACAAAAACGTTTTTCACAATTTTCATTTGCATTTTGTAACAATGCTATCAACAAAATTGTTTAGGTTACAGCAAAAAATTTTAGGCTATGCGAAGTTTATAGCAATTACAAGATTTATGACTATTATCAAATTTACTAATCAGCCAGACAAACTGGCGGACATAAATCAGTCGTCCTAGAATTTGCTCACAAGTTGTCTTTAGAGCGGTACATTTTTTCCGGCCTAAGCTAACAATGAAAACACAAAAAATTTGGGGAACATTTTCCTTATTTTTCAACATAATCTCTTTATAGCTCGATACACTTTTTCAGCGATATTCAATAGCTTCTATACCCTGTTTACAGTAAGAGCTGTCAAACTTCTTAACATAACCATCAACCGCAGAGTCCACCTCTTCTTCAATTTTTTACCATTACATTTTACATTTTATCTTCAAGTTTGGAAGTAGGAAATAATCCGAGGGTGCTAAATCTAATGAATATGGCGCGTGATAAAGCGTTTCGAGCTTTAATTCATTAACTTTGGCGAACGTAATAGTGGATGTGGGAACTGGAGCATTGTTTGCTGAAATAACACTTTCTTTTTGTCTTCCAAATGCGGCCTTTCTCCATAATTTCATTGCTTAAATGCTAAAAACAGACGCCATGGCCTTGCCTGCAGATGGACTGCCCTCGTACCTCTATTTTTTCAAATCATTGCTTAGTGTACAAATTACAGAATAAACATGTTAAATTTCGGCAAAAGGTCGTAGTTTGAAGGTATTTTTAAATAAATCCAACTGACTGAAGCTATTTATTATTGTTAATAAATCAGTTTCTTTTTTTAATTTACGCTACTGGCCGAACCGATAACTTTTTCAGTAATCTTTTATAACCAAACCAGTACAGAAATTTCAGTCAGATAAACTGACATGAACATAGCTTCACTTACTTCATTCCTGGAACTTACTTCATCAATCACATAAACTATGGCAAATTTAGCTCAATTCAGTGCAACTGTTTCCAAAATATGTATAGAAAATTTTATTTTATTTTATATAATTAATTGGTTTTGAATAAAATAGGCCGTAAATGACCTCCATATGCTCATTCACGCATATGCGACACCTGATCAGAAAATTATTCATTGCGGTATCGCCTTAATTATTGTTTTAATAGACTGCTTCAATTCAGTCAAATTCCTTGATTTCGTTTTGTACACCTCTTGCTTGACATAAGTCCATTAAAAATTTGGGGAACTAGTGAATTTTTGGGTTTCCTGCGGCGAAAGATGGCATTTGGTTTATAATTGTGTGAGCCAGAAATATCACAAAGAAATTTGTAATATTTCTTACAAATTATTTACCAAGGATAAAAATATAAAGAAAAAGAAACCCGCAAGAATTAGAAGGATGAAATTTCACAATATCTTTTCTTTATTCGAATTTAAACAATTTGAGCGGAAGCTTTCCAAATGAACTACATATATCGTTGGAAGTTTGGTTTTAGATTTTGGTATTTATTTGCATATTAATTTGTTTGCGAATTAAGCTACTCAAAAGCCTATTCTTAATTTCAAATGGAAATTATTAATTCCAAATTGAATACCAAATGTAATGACCATCTTATGAATTTCAAGTTGAAAGGGTGCAAAAAACGAATTGTAAATAAAAAAAAATTTATCATTCATTTCAAATTGCTTTACACATCGCACTGCTATCGCTAATGTATTGTGTTATTACTTTGATACAAGGCCGATCCGGGTGTGGTATGATTATTCTCCGCAACGCGATTTCTTAATATTTTATGAAATATTTGTTAGTTTGATATCTAAACGCTTTAAAAGTACACGAATGAGTCAAGAGACACATGTTTCTATAAATCTTTCAGGTAACAACCAAGTTATTCCATTGCAAAGTACAGAAACGCACGCAAATTAGATCATGATAACTGATAACAGCATTTGATGGAGCAACACAGCCAATTTGAACAGCAGTAGCAATGTATCTTAAGAACAGAGTCAACAATCATTGTTTATTATGTAAATGGTAAGATTGGATTTTTATTTAGAAAATATTAGACAATAAGTTGTCCACAAACATAAATAAGACTGGCATTATACAATGCTGGAAAAAGATTAAGGATTACTAATAACTTAACATTTAATTTTAACTTTTTAAGTAAATAATTTTCAGCAAATCAAAACTCTTGCAACTGTTCTCTACAACTGTTTCGAATCCAGCTTTGTCTTAAGCTGATCGGCGAAATATTGCCAATATTTGCGGCGTATTACATCATGCTTCTTTGACATATCATCGCATAAGGAATAGACTTTACGAGACAGCGTTGCACTCTCTGTCATGTCGGAACTTTGTAGGCATTTTTCGGAATATACATCAATTAGAAATGCAATTAGGTACGGTGATCTCGAATTGTTATTGTACAGCTCCTCACAGAATTCAATGACTTCGGGGTATTGGTACAATAAGCCGCTTTCGCTTTTTCGTAAGACACCCTTGAGGTAATTCCAGGAGCTTTCATTGTTCTTTACAATACGTATGCGATTCATAGCATACTGAAGTTCACGCTGTATGACGTCGGGTGTAAAGCCGAAGTGTTTGACCACAAAGAAACGTTGATTCCAAGCGGAATTATTACGTATGTCCTCAGATATGAGGCGATCGACAAACGCCAGTTCTTCGTCGTAAAGGCTAGATAGGAAAATATAAGAAATTTTTTAAACATATATAGTACATTAAAATCGATTACAGCAATGTTTATCAATTAAGGTAAAATCTCAATACATAGAAAAGTAAAAAAGTCTTAGTACTTGTCACTGTTTATATTTTCAATATTAATGTCATGCTTTCGAAAGAAGAAAATAATACAAACAAAGCAATTGGTACCATTATAAGGCGGATGATAACATTTATTCAATTAGCCTGGACTGAAACTTAGATGTAAAGCAAAGTAGAGATTCCAAACGAGTCAACGAAAGGTTTGCTGCCATTCGAATAATATAATATTATGGGCTCTATTTAGAAAAATGACAAGTGTAAAAATATTAACAGAGAGTTTGTCAGACTAGTTTAGTATATACATATGTATATATCTATGTTTATATATCTGTCAATCAAAAAAGAGGTGTACTGTAAATACTTGATTAGTTGTTGGTTGGCAAGGTATAAAATCATGCTGATAAAATCCAATCAGACCTCTTCACATTTGTATAATATATGTATAATCTGTTATGCTCATTTATCCTATTATTGTGGGGCAAAATTCAAATTAGTTGGGAGTCCACGTTTTTCTTACGTTACTGTCGGTCAGGTTGTAGCGAGCAGGGGTCATTGTCTAAGTTCATATTCTGCCATCGTAGCTTAACTTTTCCATCAATGTTGTAATTTTTGTTTTGGATCCCGATCGCACAACACACTACCTCTGTTTTGAGGTAATATTGTTTGCTCAATAAAAACGCCATTGTTTTTATACAAAGTTATAATTCCCAACGGGTTTTTCTTTTTGTTTTTAATTTTAATACACCAACATAAATCCTTCAAACGAGGATACCTACTTACTATTGAAATTGACCAGTTTTTTTTACATAATTTTTAAGACAAGGAAGTCGTTTGTGTTGCATCACATAATCCTCATCAAGCGACATATTCATCGTCGTTTTGCTGATCCTGTCATTTTCCATCCATTATATAACAATGTGCATATTGTCAGATTTATTTAAAGTGAGCAGATTGCAGATAAAATACATATAATTCGTAATTAAACCCTGGAGTGTCAATTTTTCGCAAATAGGTGCATTAACGTCATCTATACTATACATATATATATACATACATACAACATTTTCACGTTCTGTAATACACGTATTTAACGAATTTACGCGATAACTCTTATTGGAAATATCTAAAGATTTTGTGCGGTGCAAGAGTTAAATCCATTGTTAATCGTTTGTTTCAAATTTGCATTTGCATATACACATACAGTTAGAAGGATTGTAAATTACAACAACAGTACCAATTCGCCGTGATCAACAATTACATCTACGCAGAGAATTCGTCTCTTTTTGCTTAAATATTCACGTATTTGCACACACATACATTCGTACATTACCATCTGAAGATCTCTGTCGATTGACCCTTTTCAGTGGGATCGATGAGCGCGCTTACTGATATTTGTGCGTTACATTGTCGTATATAAATTGGATTATTTTACCCGCCCCAATCACATACCCTACTTTCGGAAATTTTGTCCTCGAGCTGGAAAGAATAAGTTTTGCTGATTTTATACGAATTTTTCAAACTTTTCGTTTGGAAAAGTTATAGAAGTCAAACTTTATTTGTGGTACCCTTCAATTAGTCGCTTGGGTAATCAGGATATTTTTTAGGGCAATTCATATTAAAGGAAATAATACATTTATGAAATTTATTTTAAACTAGCTGACCCGGCAAACGTTGTTTTGCCTTCAAAATGAATTGCAAAAATCTCATCTCCAACGCCGTCTATCACTTCAAACAAAACCTTTTAAACCTTCCGGAATACTCTACCAATAAGCGAAATTGGTCCAACCGTTCTCGAGCTTTAGCGAGACTAACGCACAGCAATTGA
>JAHXMU010024605.1:39490-50137 GCA_019455685.1 Philornis downsi
CTCGAGCTTTAGCGAGACTAACGCACAGCAATTGATTTTTATATATATAGATATATAGAAGATAGATTACTTTCATATTTGTTTGAATACTGAAATAATTTTTTCCCTTGGCGGCACGTTATTATGTTGGTCTATGAGGTCTACACTGATACCTGGGACCCAATGGTTATTTTATTTGTGTCCAGCATCTTCCGAAACAATCACTTTATGGGAACCGAGCATATCTTCCTAACGAAAGAAGAATTCAAACCTTAGATTGTCTTCCCGATATCATGGGTAAGGGGTCAGTTCCCAAATTTAAGAGAATGAAAATACGAGCCCTCTTTTCGTAGACAAGTTCTCCGACTGCTACTCCGTCCAATACCAGGTGCGTCTTTTGCATATTGTGTCCAAAACAACTGCATGTCCTCAGATCGTGCACTCGTTTAGCACCATTGCTGCGTTAAAAACCCCTCTTGCAACCATGAAGTAAAGGATTGTGGAGCAAACATAATTGCTTTATTTGCTATACTTCATCAGGAATCCAATGATGATCATAATAAGCCAGAGAATCTAGTAATCTACTATCTTCCATTGTGGATCGTGATCAACTTTCTCTTTTGCCAAAAATGAAATTAGCCGATGCTTGTCTTTGCGACTGCCGCCCACTGAACCTTCTGCCAGGGGCTGACATGTACCCTAAACTTCTTATGGGGCAAACACAGCAGGTCATAAGTTCATTGCTAGCTCAGAGAACAGCGTTTGGATGGATTATAACGGGTTCCAGCTACAGCTGTACATGTATTACTACTATGGATTTTTGCGACTACGATAATCTGAACAGGACTTTGTTGCGGTATCTGAGAAACTGCGGTAAAAAGCTCCAAAATACACCTAGAAAAAAAGCACAGGGAACTAAATTTGCATATGCAGCATTTTCGATCTTATTGGCTCGAATTGGGGGTTGTCTAAACTCTTGTCTCTTATGCCCCCTCAGACAATCCTGACGAATTTGTTGCTTTGACGCCAGGTCATTTTTTAATTGGACCAACACTTTTCGCGGCTTCCGAGACTACAGCTTGCAGCCATCCTTTGGACCTCATCAATCGTTTGCGGAAAATGAAAGCTCTGCCTCATATAATTTGTGTTCGTTGGAAAAATGTGTATTTACACGGGCTACAGAAGAGGTACAAGTGGAAATACCCCTAAATACAGTTTGCTTCGAACGACCTCGTGGTCATTTGATATGAACAAGAACCTCCTACCTCGTGGCGCTTAGGCCGTGCTATTAAAGTTTATCCGGGAATAGCGGACATTCAAACGGTAAAAGTTTTTGCAACACGGCCGGTGACCAAATTGGTTATCTTGCCTAATTAGGGTCTAATTTTATTTCTACAATGGTTTTCCTTAGAACAATGAAAACCCCACCTTTTTGCTGACACTGACTTCGAAGAGGCTGAAATGCTGGCAGACGAGGAGATAGCTATTATTTCAACACCCATAGAGACAGATCAATTGGGAACGCCAACGACTATGATCGAATAGGAAATGAAAAGTGTTTCTACCATAATTTCAACACCATCGGCTGAAGGTCCACCATCAGCCACTAATCTAGTCCTGGTGAAGCCAGAGAGCCTCATAGTGGAATATTCGCGAACATGCGTATCATGCAACCGCAATCACGCTTACACGAATTCAATTTTAGACTCACCCAACGGGACGTACATTTTAACAATTCCGTACGCCATTTGAGAAGCATTTACCATACCTTTCGATTACTTGTCTACACGAGGTGGTCGTCAGACACATCGAGGCACTCATAGGCAACGATATTGTGGATACAATCCACGATCATATGCCCGATAGTCGTGTGTTCTAACCATCATGTTACGACCGACCACTGAAGGAACATATTGCTTATGAAATAAAGTCTGTGTATTTCAGTTTACATAACGCAAATATGTCTGTTCCAGTAGTTTTCAACATCATTTCAGAACAAATAGACTACAATTTTCTCTATTGGAAAAAGACTGTGAAAAGCACTGGAACGGAAAACTAACACCAAATTTTAAAATTTTAACAAAGTCGTGCGATTAAAAAACAAAACTCTTTACTTGCTACTCATTTTCTTCCATCTACACTTTTTGTATGTTCTAAAGCAAGTAGTAAATTTTTACTAGCTTACTAAAGTAACTTTCACTGGCTCCGCCCGTAACAGAAAATAGCACGTGCTAGAACGCAGTTAGTCATTATACAAAAACGTTAAAATTTGATGGCAACGAATTTAGTCCGCAAAGCGTATCAAGTTTGCATAGATTACGGTGGCCCGTCACATGTTATCATATTCAAAACAGCATTTAATAAATGTAATAAAAAAAAAAACGAGGGTAAAAGGACCTTGGCTTTATGACGATATTAAACTAGGAAGTATTGATCTTTAAACCAGTGCAGAAAATTCTTATAGTCTGATTTGAAGGGACAGATAAGAGTTTTATAAGATGGTAGCTAATATGGATCTGAAAGACGGGGCAACGCGAGTTACATTAATATTATTATGATAAAGGCAAAGAAGATATTACTGCGCACTAATTACCAACAAAAAATAGACCAACTCACAAACTTGAAAAAATATAACCATCACCCTGGCAATATGTCAACATAATGAGAAAAGTCAAAGCAAGGATTCAATAATTGATATTTACATTGATCCTGATGAGACATTAAATTCATTTACTGATAACTTGGCAACGTAAAGGTGCAGTATAAGCGTAGCTCGATAAAACAACTTCGTTGTCAAAGTAAATGCCCGAAATCCGCACTGGCATTTATAAACTTACTTGTAATTGGCAATAGCCCATTGCCTATGCTGCCAAGCATGATAATTCTTTGCATCCGTTCGCAAAGCCGTTTCCGTCAATTCCAATTCTTTAGATGGGTCGTTTAACATCTCCACAATAACGCGGCGATGATGCCAAACTTGATAATTTTTTGCATTCTCCGTAATGACATCCTCGATGTAGCTCATCTCTTCACGCAGATCACTGCCCAATTCCCGCAGAATATCACGACGATACTGCCACACAGTATAGTTGGCTGGGTTTAACCGTAAGGCATCAGTCGTCAACTCCAATGCCCTGGCCGATTTTTCACTGCGAGCAAGAATGGCACGGAAATAATCGAATATTTCACGAACTGAAACACAAAACACACAAGTACCGAATAAATGCTTGAAACTCCGTTGCTTTTATTACCAACATTTAGCACTGTAAGCAATTGCTACCACCGGATTTTCACCATCGTCTTGGGCCAGAGGTACAACATCCGACCACTCATTGCGTTGACTATATGGAATCCACTCGACGGCCCAATCTTCATCTGAACTATCGCTCATATTAGCAATCTACGGCTCGCAAACAACGCTACTAGAAATCTACAATACAGTACAATGACTCCGTCCGATGCAACCACTCTTAAAAACTGATATCCCAAATCTTACGAAGCAATTTTACTACTGCTGTGGTTTTTCTACAACAATGTATTTTGACACTACTGGCCAGCTGACCCACCATTGTTTTGAGAGTTCTGACATTGGCGAAGATGTTGCCACATTGCTTACAATTGCAATAATATAGCAGTTGAACAGGATATTTGTAAAAGGTTGTTTATATTCCACTAATATAAGCAATGTTACACCGAAAATATTTCGTAGCTGCATAGTCGAAGAAATCCGTAGATGGTTTCAAATAAATTTAATTATTTATGCCAAGTTCCTTATTGGCGTAATTTTAAAATTCTTTGGGGTTGTCATGAAGAAAACAAACAAAACAAAAGGGTATTTCATGACACATTTAAACATATTTTACTTTGCTTTTCTCAAAAATATTACAAGCCAGTTTAGGCTTTAAACTGTTCTATATTTTGTCATCTTTCAGGATAATGCTAATGGTAATAGTTTTGTTATATTTCTTCCCTCTTTCACTTCGAAAATACGAATTTAAAATGTGTCTTCCATGACACTTTTGTATACAAAAAGTGCACATAAATTAAAAAATACCGTTTCAAAAAAATTGTCGCTCATAGCACATTTAGTGAGTAGGCGAATATGCACCAGTAATTTCATGATTCTAACTTCAGGCGTTTTTCTAGATGGTGTTATGGTATTTTTGTATCCTTACTTTTTTGTTTCTACCATTAAAAGTACGAGTTTGAAAAATTACCTCCCATCGCAGGCTCAATGTGATAGATAGAGGTATATACCTAATTGAACGGTCTTAGAATCAGCGGTTCTCTCATTTTTGTTTCCTTTATTCTACTTTTTCCCCACTAAAATTGTTTAGCTTCAGCCGTTTTACTAGGCATTTATAACAATTTGTCGTATGAATTTCAAAAAAATCTATTTTTAAAAGTTACAAGTTATGTGCATGTACAAGATAGACATTCTGTTGATTTTAACTCCGGGCATATGTTCTCGGACATGGAACCATCTATGTCCCCTACTTCCCTGTTTTATCCTTTACCATGTTTGTTCGCCTTTTTCCCCATTTTAATCTCTACCATTTTTATAATGTTCCTTTTTACCAAAACTAGGACTTCAAAATATCTACTTGTCTTAGGTGGGTATGGAAGTAGGTACGTTTTAATTTTCTGTCGCATTTTGCCTCCTAAAATTCGAATTTGCAATATCCTCTTTAGTACGCATCAACATCGTATTGCATATGTTTTTTTTTAATGTATGATCATGACATCGGGTGGAGCAGTAATTATTGAGGCAATCATAATTTATTTGTGAGCAATTTATTCATATGTGAAATGTATATTAACATAACAGATCGAAACATCCACTCTCGAATTTGCCATTATAACAATTATGAGAATGGGTGATTTAGAAAATATGCCGTCTTTCTGTTAAGTGGTTTATAAGCCAAATCCCTTCCAAAACATCTCTGAAAGTCTTTTTTTTTTTTTTTTTTTTTTTTTTTTTTTTTTGTTAATCTTTTATACCATACAACGCATGGTTATATTCGTTTAGAATTGCTGAGCGCAACGCCAGAAAATATGAGATATAGACCAAGACTCCCAGATTTATTGGAATAAATACTTTGTTTAGGCCAAGGACGTATGTGTAGATAAGTGGTTATCACATTGGTCGAATAATCCTTTAATTAAATAATCCTTAAATTAAACGTAACATTCTTTGAACCTTGTAAGATATAGTTTTTGAAATTTAGCTGATTCTTCCTCAGGAGTACAAGATGACATCTAGAGTGGTTAAGTTACAATGCGAAGCATAAAACGCGAATTATCTCATATAGAAGTCTGGAATAGACACAGTTTAACTCGCTTAACGTTTTTGTGCTAATTGGATAACCAAAGATCGCATTAAAAGAAACCAATAAATTCAAAACCAAGTTTCTGAAAAAGTCGGATATTTGGGTACTAAAGTCGTTAGCTGCCATCTGCCTGAAAGAGTTTTTTGTCCATACAAACACTTACTACGACTTGCACATACATTTTGTGCCTCCGTTAAGATGAAAGAAAGAGAAGAAAAGAGCCAATTCTGAAACCAATACTTTTCAAAAATTAGATTTTTAGAAAAAATCGGCCTCTCAACAACCGTAAGTACACATACGAATACATGCGAATGACATGTGTGTAAGTATCGTACGCGGATTAGTAAATACACTATCAAATTAACCATTAAATCAATTATTTAGACAATAATAAAGCGACGATTTGTTGACACAATCATATTTGTAATACCAAAACAATTGTCGCCCCACAATTCACCCACCAAACACATAGTTCAGTGTATCGAAGGGGTGGAACTAATAGAAATTGCTTCGAGGTGTAAAACTTCAATAAGTTGTTAAGCAATAATCACCAAGGATACGACATGTTACTACTCTATCGCATATACCATAACACACAAATCAACTTGCAGGCGTATCTGCACCAACACATGTAAGGACACCTCGGCTCTAATAAAATCACTCACAACGCATGTGGAGAAGTGAATGTACTGTATATCAATACCTGGAGATAGGAATGTTCTAAACCAAAAACATTCATAACTGAAAATAAATTAATTCCCAACCTAAAGCGAGCACAGTGTTTTAAAACACGTCAAATTGGTATTTCAACAATATGAAAAAAGATTAACAAAAAACATATAAAATGTAACTAGGATGTAAAAACGGGCACTCTTTCGTTAATTGTTTTTAAAAAGCAGTCTTCTCTAAATAAAATTTGTTATTCAACGACTACAAAGACCAGCGCAGCAACTATTTTTATTACATGAATTTTATTTTTGTTATGTGAAACAAGAGAAAAACGTTCTAACCATCCTAAGGGCAAAATAAAGTACATAGCTGTCTATACACAATTTTTAGGTTAGGTTGTTTTTAATTGGTCAAAAGCTGAGGAATCTCTCAGTGAATTCCCTACACACAAGTCAAAGAATCACGTAACTACCTATATAATCTTAATCATTTTACAGGCGAAGCAAAAACCTTATAAAATCTACAGAATAGTCATTTTAATAGTTCCTATTGATACGCTTCATTTATTTTGAAAAATAGTACATTTGAAAAATATTGAAAAAAATATATTGCGAACTTATGACATTAAAAAATGAGAAAAAATTATTTGTTTTGCATATCTCATAGAATAAGAGAAACACACAGTTTTTTGAGTTTAGAATCAGTGAGCCCAAATCAATACCTATATAAGAGTTATCGTGTGCGAGGATAAAATGTGATAAAAAATGGGTAAACACTCCCAAAATGTAAGACCAGTTTTCAATTTTAATTAATTTTAATTTTAATCTCATAAATATTTTTTTCTGTACACTGTTTAGCACTGTAACAGTCATCTGTGCCAAATTTCACATCAAAAAAGTAATTAGTGCTAAACTACGCTTGGTTTTGTACGTTGAAAGTGATTTCGGCGATTTTTACAATCTGCTATTTTATTGAGCAAAGAAAATGCACTAAATTTTGTCAACAAAACTAAATTGCTGCTGCGGAAATATTTAGTTGTGTTTAGTGTGTTGCAGAGGCCCTTCGATAAAGAGACTTTTCGAAAGAAATGTTTGCAAATTGTGAAAACAGTTCAAAAAAAGGCAAGGAGGAGTTGGAGACAATAAGCGGCTCAAAAAGCGTCGATTAACAATTGCTAATGATGTTGGTTTCAAACATATCAGCCAATTCTATTTTAAAAAGATATTATAGGCCTCGGCCGCCTCAAACCTCTGTAGGTATCAAACACTTTGAGGTTTTTCGAAAAAGACTGTCCGCTTAAAATTTGTGAAAAAAGTTATCAATAAGAAATATTATTTGAGTGTTGAGAGTTATTTGCGTGAAGTTATTCGTAAAAAGAGATCGAGATTATAGCCAGATAACTCTTGGTTTTTACGCCATCTAACAAAATTACACCAAACACTGGCTTGCTCTTTGTGGGATTTAGCACCGTATAACTTTTGACTATTTTAAAAACTCGAAAAAAGAAGACACTTTGGATATACTGTTTTGAGTCGACTGCAGAGCTTCAACGTAATTCACAGCGCTCTCTGAATGCGGTACCAGAAAGTGACTATTAGGCTTTAAGGGTTGTAAAAACATTGGTATATGTGTATTTTGTGTGGGGGGAAATATTTTGATGGCATTGAAGTACATTTGAACGAATAAATAATGGTTTCTTGAAAAAATAGTACAAAAATTTCAGTCAGGTAAACTGACTTACATACACTTTCGCTCGACGTACTTGGGCACGCCATGAGGAACTTGACAGTGCAGTCTATTTTCATTCGTAATACTAAATGCCTGATGCGTACTCAACTATGTTGAATGTAGTATACGATATATAGTGTAATCGAATAAAAGATAAAGAATCTAGGAATGTATATTAGTTTACTGAGGTGGCAGCAATATAACTTCAAGTAAGTAACTTCAAGCTACAAATTTGGGATTACAGGGGAAAATTAGATTTCGATAAATGGACTGATTTGTATTTGTGGTACCAGAATGGAGGTGGCAACGTCTCAGAAGTTGATTTACCAAACGCAGACATGTGCCATTTTTATGGCAGGTGCCCTGAAGAGGCGCGGTTTGCAGAAATTATTTCCTTTCTTTTCTTTATATCTCTCACAGTAAATTACACAATTGATTGCGGCATCCTCTTTAGATGCTTTTCATAATTCGTCAGTACACAATGTTTTTAGGGCGGGCATTGTTTTATATCAGTGAAAGAATTTATTGTAGTAGAAGTTGTGTGCAATAAGCATAATATTGTCACAGGGTGCTGGAAACAAGAGGATCGGGCCCACTCTGTTGTAGTATTTAAGAGAGCTTGTAGGAATAGGCTGTGGTTGCTATTTCATTCATTTTTTCCCCCTCCAAATACTGTGGGGTGATTCGTGTGACTGTGGTTAACTACAGTAATCATCGTGCTCATGTGTAAACACAATTATCCTTTCGATAAAACTGTGTGTTTGTTGTCACTCTATCTATTGGCAGCCATCTATCTATCTATCCATCTACCGACGAATGGACAATAGACCATTGTTTCTCTCCTCAGTTCATTGAATTTCGAATTGAATTTAGTCGTCTTTTAGAACACACCGAAGTTACGCCAATTTTCGGAAAAGCCAAGTTAATACATTTTGTCAAGGATCTATGTTGAAGGTCATTCGTGTAAAATGGAGATTGATGGATTATACTCGAAAAAGTTTAAAATATGTTTAATACTTTTTCAAATATTAATACTAATTTATTCGAACGTTTCGGCTCAGACTAGTCAAAATATTAATGTTTGTAAGTATTGTGTATTTCTATCCTGGATTCTTATATATTTTGAATTTTTCCTTCGCAAATTGTATTTTAAAGCAATAAGTTTGATAAAATATAGCACATTCGTTGTAAATTTTTAAATATTATATTTATTTTGTAAAGTGTAGTAGAGTTTTCGAATGACTTGACTTATAACACATGTAATTGAAGAAATTTGTTGGGTAGCAAATATTTCGAAATGTTCCACACATGCATATTTCTATAATTAGCAGTTATGACAAAAAATGCCATAATGATGTGAATATCATTTCTCAGAATTACTCATGAGAGGGCAGAAATGCAAATAAATTGCCGCATATTATATTTTGAACATTTAATGAGAGATCCACCAACCCTCGACGACAATTGCAAAAGTTTACATTATTTGATAGCTTTTACTGGCCTATTAAATTACGTTAGTTGCAGACTACTAATCGAAGTGATTAAAATTAAAAGTTTTTTGAACAACGCTAGTCAAATTTTTTACGTTGTCGATTTATGCTATCTACTAGGCAGTAGTTGTTCGGACATTAGAGTGTTCAAATATGCCACATTTTTAGGAAGCCGGTTTTCAAAAACTTATGACGAATTGTATATTAAGCACGAAACCGAATGACTTCTTTTAAACCTGTTTTACGTCTTTCAAAAAATCGTTATTTTTTCAAATCTATTTTATTGCCTTTAAAATATTGCATGCGCATACAACAGTGCCAATGTTTCCCAATCCTAAAAGTATGTCCAAGGCCTTCCGGAATGGCCTTTAAAACTTCAACTGGGTCAAAACGGTATTCCCATAGGGCTAAATCATATGAAATTTTAGCTTGAGCCTACACAGTATGAGATGGTATATTGCAAAAATCAAGAATTGTCTGCCCATAAATTAGATCTCTTTTTGCGAATAGAAAACGTTGACGCAATATTTTCGGCCTTGCTTCACCATTGCCATGATATTCACTCTGTCCAGCATTATTCTCCAACAGATATAATGGAACCCGATATATTTACGAAATCTCTTCAAGCAAGACTAAACAATTCCAAAACTTATTATTTTTGATATTTCATTTTGAAAAGGGTATTGAAAACCAATTTTATAACACATAAAAGTATATTCTGACCATATTTTATCAGCATTTCTGCTACATCCAATACAAATTGACCGATTACCCCAAAATGTAATTTTCTCCTCGCAACCCCTAAGCTTTGCTGTCGCCACAGAGCCACTTCATAAATATAAATTTCTGCCTGCAGCTGTTACATAATCTAACAAAATGAGTAATAAAAAGCAGCAACATTTACAGAATATATACACACCAACAAAAAAGATTAAATTAAGAGTAGGAAAAATAATCACTTTATGCCATAAAGATATAAGAGGTCTCAAAAAATAGAGAAAGGCAAAAGAGATTTCTCCTGGGAAGGATCTTCTCCTTTGAGAAGAAGTGGGGAAGGATCTATATAAGTGAGTTGAGTAACGAGATATAAACGCGCTCAACAAGCCTACCCAACCATAATTACAAAATTTTAAAAAATCTAGGGATGCTCAAATTGTAATACGAAACCAAATAGAATACTTTAGCCTTTAAGCCCAATTCATGTTGGATTTATTAGTATAAATTTCAGTTTTCATTAATTTTATAAACTAAAGATAAACCTAATATAAGATTGTAAAGCTTCATTTAATATTTTATGCACTGACTCGAATGTTATTTCAATATGAATTTAAATGAATTTTATTACTTAACTCGGGTTGGGATCAGCAAAAGGAAATGGAAATATAATAATAAATATAAAAACAAATTTAATTTAATGTTCCATGTGCTAGAAAAAAAAACAAGATCTTACT
>JAHXMU010024605.1:50537-62133 GCA_019455685.1 Philornis downsi
TGATGTTTTATATGTTAATTTGTGCGTAATACAGGATGCAGTTTTTTCAGTTTTTTCTGCCTGATGATGGGACTACGGGATCGTTGATAACTTTTGGGTTTGTTGGCCTATCTCTGAGCTGTTGTATGCCACCAATTTCTAGACTTGTTTTAGACAATGGTTTAAGTCAGGGATGGGAAACAAAAACCGTCACAGTTCGGCTGACAGAGTATTCCAACACAATTATGAAGATGACTTCCCCCCAATTGACTATTACAATAGAGCTGATTTGAATGGTTGCAAAATAATCAAGAATAAGTTCAGTTTTCGTTACTTCTCTTATAATCGCATGAATATCTTAGCGCTGAGTGTCAAATCTATAGAAATGAGGCACAAATATACATTTCTATAAGAGATGAAATCGAAATCTAACACAGCAAGATAAATCAAATACTACTACTACTACTTGAGAAAGCTAGAAATGGTCTAATATATCGGAATATATTAGATATATTATTCGAATCAAATGGTTGGAACTGGTAATCCAGGAAGACTGCGTCCTCTTCCAACAATAATTATAAAACTAGCGAAACGCAAATACTTCAACATACGAAACACTAAGAAAACTGGGAAATAATCACTCACTTGATGAAGAATATCGACACGCATTAGAAAATTAACAATAAACTGGACAAGTTTTATTTCTCACTGGCTCCTTGAACTTTCCAGACGTGACCACTTTGCACCTTAGACTCAAACATTTTTTTTATATTCACACAAACGAACTTTTGTTATATCGATGAAACGGCAAAATATAATCGAAAGTGTGAAACATGAAACTTCATAGGCGTCGTACTGTAACATTTCTTTTCCAGATTTTAGTTAACACAATAAAGCAAACAAATAGGATAAAACATCAATTCTTTAATAAATAAACAATCAAGAATGATTAACATCCACTTTCTGAAATAAAAACGTAACAAACTTCAACTTTTTCGACAAATTGAGCCTTTACATCCTTCAGTTATCTACTGTAAAAATTGACAGATTTAGCGAAATTTAATTTTCCGCATGCATTTCTTATATATTTATCAAGTAAAACTTAGTGGTATCTCTATATCTTCTAAGCGGAGGACATCAGAAAGTTCTACAGTTTCTGTGCTGGTATTACGTTACTTTATTGAACTGCGCCAGTAAATTTAACGGACAGTACTTCTAGGGAGTCATTTTTTATATACCTCCTAGGCCTATTGTCTTGAGCGCAATATAAGCTTTTGCCTGGGGATAAATTCAGTACAAAGTATATTCTCGTAAAACATTCTCGTATAATATCGAATATTTTTTGATTTTTTATCTTTTGATTTTTCTTCGTAATCTTTTGAACGCGATCTTTGAAATGAAAATAAATTTCAATTGTTGATTACTGTTGTTTGAGATTACTAATTGCCCTGTCCAGGACAAAATTTCTTCCAGATTGATATCACTTTTCATCTGGAAGTGCATCAAAAAGGAACTGCTTCAGACAGATCTCTTATTCAGGATTAGGGTGATCATTGTAACTAAGTTTTTGTTTCATAAACATAATTTTCGTACTTCCAGTATTTATAAATGAACATGACAATGATCCTGCATCAAAGGCCATTGATATTGTCCAAACATATTTGAAGAAAAATGCAAATTATGGAATTTCGGTGCAAGTTGAAAAAATCGAAGCAAATATAACGGATGCTAAAGCTTTTCTAGAATCCAGTAAGTAACTTATATTTCATTTAGTTTGGCATTCCGACGCACATCTTTAATCTTTGTTTCCTATTCTTACATAGTTTGCATCAAATATGCCGATAGTATTGAAAACAAACAACCGCCCCATGTTGTATTCGATACTACCAAATCTGGAGTTGCATCGGAAACCGTCAAATCATTCACACAGGCCCTCGGTTTACCCACCGTGAGCGCGTCTTATGGTCAGGAGGGCGATTTAAGGCAATGGCGCGATATGGACGAGATTAAACAAAAATATCTGCTACAAATTATGCCACCGGCAGATATTATACCAGAAGTGGTCCGTAGCATTGTGCGTAAAATGAATATCACCAATGCGGCAATTCTGTATGACAACACATTCGTGATGGACCACAAATATAAATCGTTGCTACAAAACATCCAAACGCGTCATGTCATTACGGCTGTGGCGGATGGAGACAGCGCTCGGGCAGATCAAATCGAACGTTTAAGGAATTTGGACATAAACAATTTCTTTATTTTGGGCAGTTTAACCACAATTGGTCAAGTTTTAGGTAAGGCCAATCCTAGTATTATAAAACGCTTGCTTTGAAGTTAGTTTCTTCGGAAATATGATGGCGTGCTCAAACGGTGCCATGTGCAGATGCCGGAGAGTCTCCATGTATCGTATATTATTATAGTAGCCGCAATAAAGTTCATGGCGAATTTGGAGAAAACTCGATGTGACTGTATTTTGAATAAAAACGAGAATATGTGAGCACTTTTTCAGTACCCTTTCCTGATTATATGTTTACCCGAAGCAATGAAGGTATATATAATTCTATACAGCCAAAAACGTAACATCCAGAAAGAAACGTTTAAAGCACTAATTATGTCCCTTCAAGCATCTTGCATATAAATGATGGATTGAACCCATATGTTCTTAAATCCCCTTCTTCCAGACAGCCAAATTTGGTATCCGTAAAGAATTTGCTACAGTAGTATAGTGAAAATGGACAGCTTCGTATCTTTTATTCAATTGCACTGAATTCAGTACAATTTAGCTCGCGCCAGGCATTTAGTTGGATTAGACTGTAGTACCTCGCCCCATGGGTAATCATACATAGCGAATGGCTGGTATAGCAAAAATTATTAGTTCTTCTATAATTTCTAAGCGTTTGAGGGTATACAATAGCCAGTCCCCCTGATTAAACTAGTTTGTGATATAGAATGGCCATATTTGAAATTGTTGCTTGGTTTATAAGTCCGATTTTAGTTAGTTACTTCGATGACGGTAAAAATCAAGGTCCAAACCATACAACATCAAATACATGTTATTACAGAAACTTCAAGCTTAAATTTCTTTTCCCGTCTCACTATTAACACATCACAAATAATAATAAATTGAATTTAACACAATTTAAATAACTAAGATTATGCTTGAATACACCCATTTTAAATTGCTCAATGAACAATGAAAATTGAACATTATTTAATTTTTAGAATCAGTTAAATCTGCATTCTTTGAGCGAAACTTTGCCTGGCATGCCATAACACAAGATGAAGGGGAAGTCAGCAGCAAACGTGACAATGCTACCATCATGTTCCTCAAACCTGTCGTATATTCACAGAACAGAGAACGTTTGGGCCAACTTCGGACCACATATAATTTAAATGAAAAACCACAAATTATGACGGTGTTCTACTTCGATTTGGCTCTAAGGACATTTTTAGCTGTCAAGTAAGAAATTTGCCGACAATGGAATCACGATGTTTCCCCCAAATGTTTTTCTCAATATTTTCAGAGATTTGTTACAATCCGGTGCATGGCCAGCCAACATGGAATACTTAGGCTGTGACGATTTCCAAGGTGGCAACACGCCTGAGAGAAATATCGATTTAAGGCAATCATTCCAACAGGTTTGCAAACATTTTAACGTCCTCTAATCAATTGGTATTAAGTGAGTTAATTTCATTTACATTTGGACCTTTAGGTTACAGAATCGGCCTCGTACGGTGAATTTGAATTGGTCACACAACCAGGCAAGCCATTCAACGGCTACAGCTATTCCAAATTCGAAATGGACATTAATGTTTTACAGATTCGAGGTGGCAATTCGGTGAATAGTAAAGCAATAGGCAGTTGGACAGCAGGATTGGATTCTCCCCTCGTCGTTAGTGATGAAGAAGCCATGAAAAATCTCACAGCCGACACGGTGTATCGTATTTTTACTGTAGTGGTAAGTCATTGTAGGAAGTTAAGTCCGTTTCACTGGAATACACAAAAAAATGGAAAAACCACTAAATATTAAGAAATAGGAGCATGGCGCCAAAAATTTTCTATCTCGTTCTTTCATACCAGAGCTACCAGTTTATTTCCCTTTCCAGTCCTAATATGACAAAAAATCATAATTTCTGTAAAGATAGAGTGTGAAAAACTTCAACTTTCTTTCAACCAACTATTTTTATATCGAAAAAATTTTACAGTTGACATATACTAAAATTTTGTCATAACCAACTTTTTGCTGATGTATCTCTAACTAAAGTCCAGCTGATGCGAATTAGATGTTGTTAACTAATTCATCACCCTGTTTTATACCTGAAAATATTCTTCCAAAATGTCTCGAAAAACATTTTCCGCTTCCATAATAATCATGGTAAATAATTTCGCCAACGAAAGGAAATTTTTACAGATAGACAGTTTTATATGGAGTATTCCTTCCAAGGCATTTTTGCAAATGTTAGAAAGGTGGTCATGCGAGATACTACTCACAATGTGAATTGCGAAGACATCTTTTATACAAAGAAGTTTCATGAAGGACACCTTTCATACAGAAAACTGTCATGAAAAACACTTTTTATGCAGAAAAGTATCACGAAAGACACTTCTGATTTTTAAATTGTTTAAAAACCTCTTCGTTACTCAGAGAGATAATTTGAAATGAAATAAAATTACATTGTAATTAAAATCATAGTTTCATTAACAATCATTGATAAATACGTTTTTAAATGGCTAAAATCAACTTTTCAGCAGTAAAGACGTAAAAGGTTTTGTAAGACAAAATATAGAATTTTTTTAAACACAGGGTGGGTGCTAAATGTAGATACATTAAGATACTCAAATAAATTTGGTAGTTCATATAAATTATTTTTTCTTTTTTAATTTGAAAAATATTACATTTTTATTAAATCTTGCTAATGATTTTTGAAAATTAATGAGTTTAAACGACCACCACGTTCGGTGTTGCATGTGCGGCATCGTTATTTTCTGGAAGGGAGAAGCGGCATTTGCCGCAATTACCGTTCAAGTGCACTGCTTAAATCATCCAAATTGTTTGATTTTGTTTTGTAAATTTCCTGCTTACAATGACACCACAAGAAAAACCTGTTCTTGCTTAATATAACGTTTTTTAACGTTTTATCGTGGAAAGGCTGACCGACTAAAGTCAGTCATATCGATGACATTTGGTTCCAATAAGACGGCGCTACTTGTCATAGGCAGACCGACTAAAGTCAGTCATATCGATGACATTTAGTTCCAATAAGTCGGCGCTACTTGTCATAAATCCAGTGAAATTAGTGCATTATTGTGAGAGGAATTCGGCAAAAAGTTAATTTCTCGCTTGCAACCAGAAAATTGACCGCCTAAATCGTGTGGCATCACACCTCTAAACTATTTTCATTGGCGCAAAGTCTACTTCGGTATGCTAGCTATGATTGAAGAATTGCTCCCGTCACCTGAAATGCTCGAACACGTCGTCGAAAGGTGAAACCTCAGAATGGACCTTGCTTTAGATAAAAGATATAATTTTTAAAATATAAATGAAATAAATAAGGAATATTTTTGTGTGATAATACAGATTATCCGAAAAAAATTAATTATTTATCTTTGAAAAAATACGTATAAGTCGTATTTTAATCGTCGAACAAATTATCGCCGCCTTCTAAGACATTGTAATTTATCATTGACACCAACAGGAATCATTGAGAATATTCATTAGATTTGGGGTCTTCCACACCAGGCAAAGTTGCTCATGTAAACACAGGGCCAAAGTTGGTCGATTGCTAGACTGTTATTTAAAACAAAGAAAATAAAATTAAAGCATTTCTGACGCTACATTGAAAAAATATTTTATTTCTAGTGATTGAAGAATGTACACCAATTTAGCTGTGAGGTCAATTACACGTTTTCAAACTAAACATGTTTTAAGTTTTTGATTTTAGTAACAATCATTTCTGTAATCGCCCATAACAATGACGCGGACTCCGTGGCAATTCCATCTTCAGATCCCTATGTGACTAAACCGATGCTATTGAAACATCGTTAACATATATATATAACTGCTCACAAGCGGATTATGAAATTTGAAAATTCACCCTATATTTTGAAAACACCTCGTACACAAAATTAACTTTGAGTACACATTTCCAGTAATCACCACCAAGGAATACGTGTTTCGGACTCCTTGAAAAATTCATCTTCTGTGCAATATCAACGTGCAATATCTGTGCAATATCAATATTAACGTGGCAACTGTGACACGTCCTATCCAAAATTAATTTATTTTTATCTTATCTTTATTTATCTTCTATTCCAATTTTTGTAGGGAAGCGAAGTTCTGTTCAGTGTGTCTGTTCTGGGTGTCTAAATAATCAAAAAGCGATTGGGGATATTCGAGTCGAATAAGCTTAGGTGGGCAATAATTATATTGAGACAGTCTGTTTGGGATTGTGAATAAGAAGAGAATGCAGTAGAGTTATGGTTTGTGCAATGGCTATGATTTCGTATATATATGTAGACAATGATACAATTACGAATAATTAATTCTAAAGTATAAGTTAAGTCGCAATCGCAAAATAAATAATACATTATTTTTAATATGGCTGTAGCAAGCAAATTATAACTCAATTTTAACAATTTTCCCATACTACAAAGAACATTAATGGTTTTAAATAAGTCGTAGAATATCTTATGTTCCAATAACAGTTTTCTCTAACTGCAGGAAGTGCACAGCTTTTAATACTTTCGATTTATAGTCGCTTAATAGCAATTATCTACGATGTAGATGACGTTTAGACGTTTGTTATAAATATAAACCCCAATTTTTCTTTGCAGCAAGCTCCATTTATAATGAGAGACGAGACGGCGCCTAAAGGCTACAAGGGATACTGTATCGATTTAATAAATGAAATTGCCGATATTGTACGTTTCGACTATACTATCCAAGAAGTTGAGGACGGTAAATTTGGTAATATGGACGAGAAGGGAGAATGGAATGGCATTGTTAAGAAACTCATCGACAAGAAAGCCGATATTGGACTGGGATCAATGTCCGTCATGGCTGAACGTGAGATTGTCATCGATTTCACGGTACCCTACTACGATTTGGTGGGCATCACCATTATGATGCAGAGGCCAAGCACACCCAGTTCGCTGTTCAAGTTTTTAACAGTGTTGGAGACAAATGTCTGGTTGTGTATATTGGCTGCATACTTCTTTACCAGTTTCCTAATGTGGGTGTTTGATCGTTGGAGTCCTTACAGTTATCAAAATAACCGCGAGAAATATAAGGACGACGATGAGAAACGTGAATTCAATTTGAAAGAATGCTTGTGGTTTTGCATGACATCCTTAACACCGCAGGGTGGTGGAGAAGCACCCAAAAATCTTTCAGGACGTTTGGTGGCAGCGACATGGTGGTTGTTTGGGTGAGTTATAAACTTTGATATTTCAAAAATTAAAATTATTTGTGTTTCGGGCTCTACTCCAAAGACCTAGGGCTAAGTATAGCAAGGAGACTACCTGATTTATCAGGCCGAAATTTTGGCCATTAAGGATGTGGCAGAATGGCTGATATATAACATTCTTACTATAGGGGGGTTAACATATTCTCTAACAGTTAAGCTGCCATTAAATCCCTGGATTCTGTCTCGTTGAACTCAACATCAGCCTTGAAATGCCGCAGATCTCTTAACGAGATGGCTCAGCATTTCAACATTCACTTTATGTGGGTGCCGGGCCATAGGGACATACCAGGGTGCCGCAAATCAGACGAGCTGGCAAAGCTAGGGACAAGATTACAGACTCCAGCTGAGTTGGAGTCCGTGGGCATGCCTCTAGCCACTTGCAATCACCTGCTGCGAGATAGAGCAGGTGGGCGTCTGTCCGAGGCTGTAATCAATACAGACAGATGTGGCCTCGCCTAGATCTGAAGTATTCACACACGCTGCTGCCACTATCAAGACCCGACGTCTCATTGCTTGTTTCAGTGAGATCGAAGGCTGCGACTAGTGACATCTGCAGGAGCTGTAGGCATAAAGAGGAGGAGGAGGAGTCCATAGAACACCTTCTTTGCATTTGCCTCACCCTAGCGAACAGGCGGGGATCAATACTGGGCTCTTGTTTCTTTAGAGAGGAGATCTGGACGATATAGATATTGTCCCACTTAAGAGCTCCTTGTGACGCTCAGGATGGTTCAAGTGGGGAAACTAGGGACGTCCATATCACTAGTTTCCGTGGTATCACAATGGACTGCTAAGTCTAAGTGAGTCTGTCTATTCAGACTGCCACACCTATCTAACCTAAGTTTACCGGAACTATGTTTATATACTAACTATGTTTATATATAAACTGTTCGCCACATCAGCGGAAGTGACAAATGTAACCTACCATATTTGATTGCATTTTTCAATAACCACGCCCACGAATTGGCACCATTCCCTCTAATGTAGATAAATCAACGCTGTATCTGTTAACTAAATAGCTAATGTTTATCATTTTAAATTTGTTTTTCACCCATCATCCTTTGTAACGGCCAGAAATACTCATCTGCGACGTCCTCTACTAAAAATACCCATTTTCACTGGGAAAACGGTCTGAGTCGATATGTAGTGGATAGAAGTGAGTAGGTTTTGAGAGTCAGCAGAATATTCTTTACAGTATGGACCACAGGTGATAAAAGTGGTCGAAGTCGGTGGGACAAAACGTATTTGATAGTAGGTGCAGGAGGGTACGGCTCCATCTATGCGCTTTGTAAGGGACCACCAGATTGTGGACGTAATTTCAATATATCAAAAAAACTATATTTCGCGGGAAAAATTAAAATAAATCATATATTATTTCCTTGCAGAAACAGTTATTGGCACACCCGCTTATCCAAACATGGGTCTTTACAAATGTAGGCTTAGTACTTGTATGGAATATTTCTTTACCTTTCCGGACCAATATTGTCCGCAATATCTAGAATGATGTGCATTAGCCGCCTTCTTATACATAATACTCAGACCATTTTCCATCTTAATCATCAAAATTTTCTAAAATAACGCCCACAATTATGATGGTCTCTTAAAAGTGTATTTCAACTGCAATTGTTTGTTCCAACGTCTGTCTTTTACTGGAATATCTTGCTTTTAAACAACGAATAAGTTGTTTGACTGGGACTCACAGAGCATGCAACGAGAGAACAATTTTACAAGCTGTCAATTCCCATCACATATGAAGTCCTTTCGGGTGTATTGTGTGGGGAAAACGGGAACTTACCGGATATTCATAATGTAGTAAATTCTGAAAAAACCCAAGAAACACAAATCAATACGTACTAACTTTTCACTGACTGTAAAGCTGCTTTCGACAATCCAATATGATAAACATGTTTTGGAACGATGGTATCGATGAGAGCTTTCAATAAATAAGCAAATGTCTTGTTGAGCAATCGTAAGCTACACAATGATTTAGACACGGTTATAGTCTATCGTACAACTCGTACTTAAGACATCAAGCAAATAATAATATCATGAATGCCATCTGTTTAATTAGAAAACTTTAATCTCATTCAAACAGATTTATTATAATCGCTTCTTATACCGCCAACTTGGCTGCCTTCTTGACGGTATCACGCTTGGACACTCCTGTGGAGTCGTTGGACGATCTGGCCAAACAATATAAGATATTATACGCCCCACTCAATGGCTCTTCTGCCATGACCTATTTCCAACGTATGGCTGACATTGAACAAATGTTTTATGAAATTTGGAAGGATCTCTCTTTGAACGACTCTCTGACACCCCTGGAGAGATCCAAACTAGCCGTGTGGGATTATCCAGTTAGTGATAAATACACAAAAATGTGGCAGGCAATGCAGGAAGCTCAATTGCCGGCAACTTTGAGCGACGCTGTAGCACGAGTGCGGAATTCTACTACAGCCACTGGCTTCGCCTTCTTGGGAGATGCCACCGACATTCGTTACCTGGTTATGACAAACTGCGACCTTCAAGTCGTGGGAGAAGAGTTCTCCCGAAAGCCTTATGCCATAGCCGTACAGCAGGGATCGCATCTCAAGGATCAGTTTAACAATGCGTAAGTTTGCGAAAGAAAGTAGATAATCTAGATTAACTTTTCGATATCTGTTTATACTTTCAGCATCTTGACGCTACTCAACAAACGACAGTTGGAAAAACTCAAAGAGAAATGGTGGAAGAATGACGAGGCTCAAGCGAAGTGTGATAAGCCCGAAGATCAATCTGATGGCATTTCGATTGAGAACATCGGCGGAGTGTTCATTGTGATTTTCGTAGGTATTGGAATGGCCTGCATTACCTTGGTGTTTGAATACTGGTGGTACAAATATCGTAAGAATCCTCGCATCATCGACGTGGCCGAGGCGACTACGCCACCTGGTAAAGATGTACGGTTAGCTGAAGGTGTGATTTTGGGCCAAACCGGAAAAGAGTATGAGAAAGTCAACATCGCATTACGCCCGCGTTTTAATCAGTATCCTAGTAATTTTAAGCCAAGATTTTAAATCACTGATTTACATTAAAAACCTATACGTTTATGAATAATGTACCCGCTTTTATGCACTATCCTAGATGTTCTATTCTAAATTTTACACTGAGTGCACAAAGTTAATTTTAAATAAAATTGTACGCTGTTTTCAAATATGTAATAAATGTGCATATAAAAATCATATTAATTTCATATACTAATATAATTATTAGTGTATACTCCCGATTCGTGTCCTCATAGAGGACCCGAACCATTTCTTTTATTTCAAGTCTCATTAACTTAAGTTAATCTTCATGACCGGTGAATTGAAACTGCTTTCGTTAATTGCTTTAAATCTAATCTAAGCCTTAGGAACCAGCATTTATTGTCAATCGCTTGTAGTCACAAGGAAGAATGGCTCAAGTGGAGTTAGGAAAGGGTTTAGTTTATTCGTCATTGTTATTGTACTTACGTTGACGCGTACTTAGGCCTAGTTCCTATTCAAATATTCTATGTATTACAGTTCAAAAGTTATGTCAATTTTTCAAAACAGCGAACTATTGATATAAGTATGAACATGTTTTTGGTTATTCTTAAGGCACATGTCGTCACAAGGAGTGATTTCAAAATTCCGCAAATACGAGTACCTATATTTCATAAGTTGTAAAAAGCGAAAAATTTCGAATTACGTTTTTTTTCTTGTAAGCACTAAATGTATGTTGTGTTACGTCAATCTTCAAAAGTGATACATGTAAATTTAGAAAAGCCATATGCGAATGTGCTGGTAATTGATAATTAACAAATGCAAACATGCATGGTTAGTAATAGGAATAGACTTTTATATCCATTACCACAAAAAACAACCAGAAATTCATCCAGAAAATACTTGATCCTAATAGTCGTAAAAATGTATGTTCGTTAGCAGGGTGAAATTCGGCATAAAAATGTCTCATATTAGGCAGGTAAAATTCGAAACTAGACATAGTTGGCCTATTAGGAAAAAACAACTTGTCCATACAAGTACTAAGCTCGCCTCTAGAAAGATGAGTATTTTTCAGAATTTTTTTCATAATTTGGCCGTTAATTAAAAACAATATATGTATTCTGTAAATGTTGGCCTACTAAAAAAAA